>JAPMNU011394276.1:0-15852 GCA_029874995.1 Alburnus alburnus
GGCGCAGATTTTTTTTTCCTGCTCGTGCCGACAGCGCCGCCCCCCAAAAAATGCCGCCCCGGGCGATTGCCCGGTTCGCCCGGCCGTGCCTAAAACCGCTACTGGATCAATGATCAGTTAAACTTCACAGACCACACTGCTAGAATTGCCCAGTCCTGCAGATTAGCCTTGTACAACATTAGGAAGATCAGGCCCTTCCTATCGGTGCATGCTACACAACTCCTTGTCAAGCTCTTGTTCTATTCAGACGGGACTATTTTAATGCTCTCTTGGCAGGCCTTACAGCATGCACTCAAACCTCTGCAACTGATCCAGAATATTGTAGCAAGAGAGCGCACGTCATACCTCTCTTCATAAACCTGCACTGGTTGCCAATTGACGCTTGCATCAATTTCAAAGCACTGATGTTTGCCTACAGAACAACCACTGGCTCTGCACCTGAAAAAAAAATCACAAAATCACTTTCACGGGCCATTAACTTGACTGTTCCTGGTGGAATAACCTGCCATGACTTGTGTTACTCAACCCGAGCTGCTGAGTTTTTAGCCATTTTCAAAAAATGGCTGAAGACACATCTTCTATCTTGACCTATTAATACTAACACTTACTTTTCTATATTTAATTATATTTAAAAAAAAATTAAAATACACTTGCTACATGTACTGTGCTAGACTAACTGGGACTAGTCACAGCACTTGCATATTATTGGCCTTTTGTTGGTTTGATTGCTTCTATTGTTCTTGCTTTATAAGTCGCTTTGGATAAAAGCATCTGCTAAATGATTAAATGTAAATGTAAGTTACATAAACAGTCACCTCATCTGTCATTGGCTAGACGTACAGATAACCCCGCCCCCAACTCACACTACTGGTTGAGCCAAATGTTGCTATGCTGGGCTTGACAATATGAAAGATCAGATCAGACTTTTATTCAGCAAGGATGCATTAAATTGATAAAAGGTGACAGTAAAGAAATTATAAATAATGTTACAAAAGATTTTATTATTAACTTTCTATTCATCAAAAAATTCTAAAATAAAATGTATCATGGTTTCCACAAAAATATCAAGCAGCACAGCTGTTTTCAACAAAGATAATAATAAGTGCATGAAGAAAAGTCAGTTTACGGTTTGAAACATGGTTTATGTGGATGAATGTGAAAAAATATTATATTTTTAATAATAATTATTTCTGTTATTTTTGTCTCATATGCATGTGACCTAAGTTGTACATGCACTCACAAACCAATTTTAAATAATGAACTAAGACCATCAGATCACCATGTGTAAATCTTTGCCACTGCCCATCAAAAAGAAAAGAGAATATGAGTTTAGCTGGGATTGGCAACTGTCCTTTTAGAACATGTGCGTGAATCGTACATTTCCTCTCTCTCTTTCACAGGATGGACTCCAGACGGGGTTCTCAGGGTCATGAAAAGAAGGAAGAGGGGTGAAATCAGCAGTGATGTAGTGATGACAGGTGTGTCTTTAATCTATGTGGGTTTCTCCTTTTACTGCTTAGTCCTTTTCCTCCTTTCTTCTGCCTTCATCTTCATTTGTTGCTTCCGTCCTCCTTTCTTATTTACATTTTACAGTAATTACAGTGGATAATTAAATGACTTCACTCATAGTTATGACTGGAAGCTGATGTTCTATAGACCATAACCAGTCTCTTAATAAGGAAGTGATTACAGTAGTAAATTATGTTGGTATTATGACATCATGTTCTTTTGAACTGTTGAAGATTTTGTTTGAACTTTTGAAGATTAAACTGTTACCGATTCACTTGGAAATTTCTCAGTGCAATGTTTGGGACAGTGATGGTATGTAGTCATTCGCCCTGCAGGGATACTTTTTAGTTTTCGAGCACATATTTCCCTGTGTTTTACAATTTCTCACTAAATACGTTCACAGAGACAACCCTGACATCCCCCACTCTACAGTCAAGAAAAGGGAAATACGATGGAATCCCCATTGTTGATCAACCACAGCTTGGTTTTCTAAGAAGTGTAGATGTCACAGTTTAGCACTAGCTAAACATCTAGTTGCAAATCGCCACTACAGTTCACGAGTTCAAGAGACAGTTCACCCAATGACTAAAAGACTTTCGATCACCTTCGAAACACAATTGAAGATATTTTAATGAAACCTACATTGAAAGTTCCTTCTACTTTGACAAAAAGTTATTAGGAACATTGTGAAAGTAATAGTAAAAAGTAAAGTCTTCAGAAGAGACACGTTTGCTTTATATGATGAACCGGTTTTAATTTAGGCTTTTATTCACATATAAACATTAATCAACTCACATAACATAGAGCACATCAGATATGCTCAACGGCAGCTCATTGCTTGTAGTAGTCATTAATATGACACTTTACGGCATGTACACTGTCATAGAGAATGAATTTTTGATGGAACACTTATTGTTTTTCAATATACAGGAACATTTGCTGGACCATTTAAAGGAAATAATGTTTCAAATGCACATGATGTGTTGCTGTTAGCTTTAGCATGTTTAGCCTTAATAGCCCCATCCACCATGTAGGGAAGGCTGTGATAAAGTGTCCAACATTACACATTTCATTTTTATCTGTTTGTGCATTTTTCTGTATGAACTTTCTGTGTGAACACACACGCCTTTTCACACCAAACACTATAACTAACTCATTTTTAATAATCATTCTAATTCTATGAGAATATGGAAGTTCACACCACAATAACAATAAAAAAAACCACATAGAGGAACAATTTTTTTAAATTATTTGAAGAATTATTGTTTTTTAGAATCCACAGGCTTTAATGAGTGTGAGCGTTTAAAGCGGAAGTTGACAAAACTGCATAGCACGCTTATAGTAAACAGAACATTGTTTATCTTTATAGTTAGTTATATAAACTGTTCTTTGTGTGAATTATTTTTATTCTAAAAAATGACTTTCTCTTACCAAACAAATCTTGCTAGCATATAACCTCTGCAGTTAGAAGCCACTTCCAGCTGTTTTGGCCTGCCATAGCCAGTTCAGATTTGCTGGTTATCACTCAAAAAGTTCAAACAACACAACAGTGCTAAGTGACCAAAGTTGGACATTAAGAACGTGGTGGGCTTATACATCATGACATAAGAATGCCAAAGCAGTTAATCATGTAGCCTTATCACTATCACAGTATCATCAGCAGGGTGCAGGTTCACACATTGACAGACTTCCTGATAATACAAAGCTTGAAAGAGAAAACAAAACCAATCGGTTTAAAAATAAAACATTGATGTTCAGTCTAAAGATCCTTATCACTGCATGAAACTGAACTGATTCCATGACCTTCCCTTTTCTTTTTCTTTCAGTTTGATATGATACATTTGTGAAACTCAGCGTTACACATTTATGACCAAGATTATTCTGCTTATGGTGCAGCTAACGTCACTGTGACCAATTAGCTTAGCCGCAGGTGCCTGCTTATCTGAGAGGCACAGAAAACTGCAGGGAAAAGATTTTAAGACTCCCGCAAAGCAAACAAGACTGACGAGCGGACAGATGGAATGAAGAGTATGAAAGGGGTGTAAAATTCCATATCTTTATTATCAGTTTAAAAATCAAGCAGACTGTAAGCATAAGTGAGTGCTAACACAAATCATTTACAGGAATAGGCTACAATGCTAACTTGAAGCTAATGGAAGATTAAGGGCATAGTTCACCCCAAAATGAAAATTCTGTTATTAATCACTCCCCCTCATGTTGTTCCAAACCCGTAAGACCTTCGTTCATCTTCGTAACACAAACAAAGATACTTGATTAAATCCGAGAGCTTTCTGACCCCAGACAGCAACGTAACGACCACAATCAAGGCCCAGAAAGGTAGTAAAGACATCGTTAAAATAGTCCATGTGACTACAGTGGTTCAACCTTAATGTTATGTAGCAACGAGAATACATTTTGTGCGAAAAAAACGAAGACTTTATTGAAGAATTTCTTCTCTTCTGTGTCAGTCTCCTACGCTGTTGACGTAGTAAACACACTGCAGCGCTTCCGGGTTCTACGTCACAACGGTAGTTTTGTATTGGTCAGCTCCTTCGTCAGCATCACACGCATGCGTCACGGTGCTCACGTGAACAACGTCGGACAATTGACATTTCAGTTAAGGTAAAAAAATCAGTTAAGGTAAAAAAAGTTACTTAGTTCACCTTTAAATGGGGTTGGAGCTAAACTCTGCAGGACAGCGGCCCTCCAGGACCGAGATTGGTGAAACCTGGTCCCAGGACCGAGATTGGTGAACCCTGGTCCCAGGACCGAGATTGGTGAACCCTGACTTACACTATCATTTAAAAAGGTTTGGTCTAAAAAAGTTTTTGAAAGATGTCTCTTAAGCCAATCAAATACTGTAAAAACAGTAGTATTGTGAAAAATTATTACAATTTATAACAACTGTTTTCTATTCTAATATAAATTGAACTTATTCCTGAGATGGCAAAGCTGAATTTTCAGCATCATTACTATCAGTCTTCAGTGTCACATGATCCTTCGGAAATCGTTCTAATATGCTGATTTGATGCTCAAGAATATTTTCTTACCATTATCAATGTTGTTCTGCATAATATGTTTGTTTGATGAATAGAAAGTTAAAAAGAACAGTATTAATTTGAAATAAAAAAAAAATATTCATAAATGTATTTATTTAAATGCAGCCTTTCTGGATCAGTTAACTCAGGATGATTCTATAATTATGTATACATTTTTGAGAGTTTTGGGGTGATAAATAGAAAATCTTAATGGTGGGTCTCTGTACAGAGACAAATCTGAGTGTCTGTGGGCTGGTGGTGAGGACAGGTGTCAGACCAGGCTGGGCCCACATGTCAACGCTCCCCAGGGAGAGCGAGAGCAGCTCAATCCTCCCTCCCCCGATTCAAGCCCCGGCTTCTCTCTTTGAATAGAGGAAGAGGAAGAANGTGAATGGCAGGTGATCCTGTCTGAGGACCATTAATAACCCTTCACAATTTTCTCTGCCTTCATCTGCACTGCTCTGACCAGAGCTGCTAACAGCAAATCTGGCTGTCAGACTAATTATACAACACAATAATTACTTTATGTGAATTAGTGAAGGTAATATTGGAATTCTTTCTGATTAATTTGACTAGAAAATTGTTCACTACAGCTGTCTAGATAATTTCCTTTTCTAATAGTGATCAAACCTTGAATCATATACGGTATAACATTCATTTATAAGTTCTTTGGATGTTGCATTTATACCATAGGCGTTAAAACAAGTCTAATCTGATTCAAACTAAAAGCTGAATAGATCCATCCTGGAATAACCGATTCATATGAAGAAAAACAAGCCATGATACAAAGTAAATTATTTCAGGATTTATTGTATGAAAAAATATATATTTCTGGCCTTGTGACAAAAGGCACAATACATAAACATATATACATTTATCTTTTATAAATACAAATTATTTACAATCCAATTAAATAGTACGAATATTTTGTACAATATTGCATTGTTAAATTAAGAATGACAATATAAAATATAAAAGTATCTATTTTGGTTTAAATGGTTTAAAAAAAATATTAGGAAACAAATGCCACATACAAAAAAGGAAAAAGAAAAAAAGAAAAGAAAGATTTCTACTCTTGATGATACGTTTTTGTTTTTGAAAAAGACCCTAATGCAGAGGTTCACAAAACCAGGAAATCTTGACAATGATGAGGCTATCGGTTTGAACCCACTGGTCCTTTCGAGCCCTGGGAATGTCGGAAATAGCTTAGCAGCAGTGAACGGTGACAGGATGAAAACTGTACACAACAACATCCATCATGCACTGCTGTTTAAACAATTTGAACCCAAGTCATTTTCTCGTTGAAAAACATACTCCTAAAAAAGTTCGTTTTTTTTAGTGTTTCTAAGGAGTACCTTCTTCATCGAGCTATAACACATTAAAAGACGAGGCACTTAATCAAGATTAGGTTTGGTTTGAGTCAACATCACTGATAGTCAAATCCATTGGAGGCACTAAGTAAAATCGCAGCCGTAATAAACTGTAGATTCCCAAGACATTTGTTCACAGCCGAAACAGCTTGTTTCGATAACTTTGATTGCTTCTCATCACAGATCCATTTATAAATAGCATTTCGAACCATATCCGAAAAAATTTAAATAATAAAATACTCCACGGTCACAGTTCCAGATCCTTCAGTTGCACCTCCTTCGCCCATAAGGCTGATTGACTGGGCTTCGTGTGATTTATAGAGTGAGATGAACTTCAGGATGTCTGTTTTCTTCCTTTTCAAGGCTTCTGTGATTAATGAATCCTTGTTTCTTCTCAGCTCTTCCAGAGAGTTCTTGTTCTTTATGTACATTTTAAATATGATGAAATATATATAAATTCTATTTGGGTCATTTAAAAAAAAAAAAAAAAGAGGAAAAGAAAGTAGTGCAAATAATGCAAGTCTTCAAGTCTCTTGCTTTGTCTTCGCAAAATGTCCATATCAAAAAGTAGTCCTTTTACTGAGCAGCATGAATAAATAAATAATATAATGCAGATATAATATATACTCTCTTAACGTCTTCCTTTTGTCCTTTAAGACTGTAAACATTTTGGGGGTCGGGCCCTCTGGTGATTAAGGGACTCCAGATAGAAAAAATACTGTTAAACCTGAAAAGAGAAGGAAAATATTAACGTACGTTCTTTGAAAGCATCACATTGAAATCATAAATAACAAACTGTCTGGAGATGCTTACCTCAGTAGCAAATACACATTGTTCTATGTGTTCAGGGATGATGTACACAGGGTGATACACTCCCTCTTTCGGATAGTTCAAAGGTGGAACTAACAATGTCGATTCAGAGTTTTTCCTGAAATGAAGCACACATAAACGTTAGATTTGCACATGTGATGCCATCAAATAAAAACAGGCCATCAACATAAAAAGCATGGACACGAACTTACATGTCTAACTTGTTGTTTGTAGGCTTTTCTTCGATGCTCAGATTGTAGTCCACCATCTTCTGCTTGTAATTTGATTGAGAGTCCACGGTGGTAGATCTGAATGCCACATCCTTATTGGACACCTTAAACGGACCACCAGGAATGAGGAAAGCCTCCTTCTCTCTACCTAATGTCGAGGACGGGTTCAAGGAGACGCGGTTGTTGATGGACTCCAGGTCGTTGCGCACGGTGGTCGAGGTGACTTTGCAGTCTTGTCGCATCTGTCTCAGCACCACGATGGCGGCGCAGATCACAAGAGTGAGAGTGATGAGGCCTAGAGTAAATGAGACCACCATGGCCGCTGGAAGAGAAGGGATGGTCACAGGGGGCTTCTCGTTATACTCGCATCGTGTTCCCATGAAACCCGGTGGGCACTCGCAGACGGGTCCGGAGAAGTGGGTGTAGCAGGTCCCTCCGTTCTCACAGGGCATGTGGCTGCAGGCATCAGAGCGGACGCTGCAGTATTTGCCTGAGAAGCCAAGCGTGCATGAGCAGGTGTAGCCGTTGATGCCGTCCACGCAGGTGCCTGCGTTTTGGCAGGGGTTACTTGCGCAGTCGTCTATGTTTATTTCGCAACGTGAGCCTGTGAAGCCGGGGCGGCATTTGCATGTCAGTCTGCTACCCAAATCGAGACATTGGCCACCTTAAAAAAAACCCAAAGAGGATGTTAAAACCACAAACTATGTTAACGTATTAGCCTAAAAATGAGGGAAGGTGAACTGAATAAGGGCAGGGGAGTAAACCAGAGCAATTATAACCCCTGGGAATGCAATGGTGATTTCTTTAGACTAATAAAAGTCTATTGCTTTATGACAGCTCTATCTCGCCATTCATATCAGTGTAAGAGCCTCACTGGCGTCTTTTCTATCTAGCATGACTAGTACGTCATGCACTGTGGATGCATCTCAAAACAAAAAAAAACTGAAGGTTTGCAAGTTGCCTGAGGCGGAGGACGATGGAATGCTGTGGTGGACAAAGTACACAAATCAAGTACTTGAGTAATCTTTTATTAGAGTATCTGTACTTTTGCTTAAGTAAAAGTATTAAGTCCTTCTTTTCAATTTCACTTGAGATTTGAACGTACTTAAGTATTAAAAAGTACTGTTTGATGAATGTATATTTATTTTGCAAATGTATACTCCATTCTAGTGCTTTCATTCAAGCATTTAATACTCTGGGCTTAAACACCTCACCTTTTCCAGCAGATTTAATTTACAAACAACCGTGACCTAAATATGATTATCATTTACAATAATAAATCCTAAAATTTCGATCAATCTCCGAGGATCCCGTTCTTGGCTCGTTTTGAGTCTGACTTGTAAATTCAGTGAATTGTTAACTGGAGACTCGCTCTGACCGGATCATTTGAATCAGTGAGTTGTCGACTCAAGAACAGATGCAGTCGGATCAGTCCAGTTCACAAATGAATCATTCTGTGCGATTTGCGAACCGATTTAACAGGCTAATTGAAAAGAATCAGCTTGTTCCACGAAACGGACACCGCCATCACGTCTCGGAGCGGGTGACGATTTCTTCAGTTCAAAATAACGAGGAACGACATGCTTTTATGAAACGTAGTGGAGTAAAAAGTATGTTATGCTTTGGAATGTAGTGAAGTAAAAGTAAAGTTTCCCTAAAATAAAAATACTCCAATAAAGTACTTAAAAAATGTACAGTAACTATGTAAAAATATGTTGTTACTGTCCACCACTGCTGGAATGTTTAGCATTTAGGACTAAAGATAAGATAAAAATGTGCTTACCATTGGCACAGGGGTCACTACTGCACCGGTCGATTTTCTTCTCACAGTTGGAGCCCATGTAACCGACATGACAGCGGCAGGAGTAGCCACCGGTCCCCTTTTCTGTACAGGTTCCTCCATTGAAGCAGGGTCCATCGGCACAGGTCATAGCGCTGACCTCGCAGTTCTTCCCATAGAAGCCTTGTGGGCATGTGCAGGTGTAATCATTCACCAGGTCCTGAGAAGAAAAAGCAAAAGCCATTAACGGTCGAGCTCCACCAAAGACAAGAAGGGGCAAAACTCAAGCGTGTAGTGTCGTAACTGGCTGCTTACATTGCAACTGCCTCCGTTCTTGCACGGATTGCTGTCGCACTCGTTGGTCTCGATCTCGCAGTTTTTGCCACTGAAGCCCGGCTTGCAGATGCAGGTGTAGCTGCCCTGGCCGGTGTTGGTACAGGTGGCGTCGTTCATGCAGGGCTTGTGATTGGTGCAGAAGTTCAGATCCTCGTTGCAGAACAGGCCGCCCCAGCCTTCCTTGCAAGTGCACTGAAATGGCTGTTTGCAGGTGCCATGCAGGCACCCCGGGTATCGCTTGCACTCGTCGCAGAGGGGGCCGTCCCACCCGAGGCGGCACTTGCACTCACCCGGGGCCTCACAATAACCGTGCTCCTCGCTACAGCCAGACGAGCAGATGGCTGTTTAAAAGGGAGAGGGAGAAAAAGGGGGACATTAGAATGACTGGCATCATAAAACAACCCCCCTTCTAGAGGCTCAGGCACATCAAGTATTTGTTAAGTACTAAACTAAGCAGCTGGGGGACACACAAAAGAAACACATGCCGCCTTTTTCACGGAAGGCAGAGCATATTAGGTTTCAACGCGTGTCCTTGTTAAATTATGCTCTTTGCTTCTATTGTTACAGTGAACAAAAGCTAACTTAGAAGTTTTATGTGGAAACCGTTGAACTTGCCCGCGATTTTTTTTTTCTTCATGATCGCTACGGTGCACGTAATAATGCACAACATTCGAAAAAACACTTACGTTCTGTTTTTGAATACACTTACGTTCTGCGCAATAGTCGCCTTTCCATCCCGGCAGGCAAATTCTGTTTCCAGCGGCGTCACAGTTGAAGTGGCCGAACGCATCACTGCGTGGGCGGCAGAAACCCGAGCAGTCCTCGCCGTGGTAGAATTCATCGCACACGACGCGATAAGAAAAGCGCAGTTGGCTTTGCTCTCCGAGATGCACGTCCTGGGACCAGTCCTCGCCGACAGCGAGTCGCCGTTTGGTGGCCAAACGGCTGATCATGTTGTTGATATTCTCTGAAATGCATGTAAAATATGTGTTAAATACAGAAATAGGCGTAACAAATAAAAGTTTGTTAACTACTGAAAAGAAGAAGGAAAAAAAAACAGGTGAGGGCGCATACCTGTTGACTGGTCAGAAGACTCTGCGTTCCAGGCTTCGATTATCAGCGAGACAGTCCCCTGTAATGACAGAAAACTTTGTTAAATATGTATGCATGCATACATAGGCATACATAAGAAGTGATAGTGAATCGTATAAGGCTGATTTTGAGCTACTCACAGGCCACTTGAAATTAAAAGGCACGCGAATATGCGCACTGCTGGAGATGGAGTCCGCGCTGAATATGTCTGTCATTCCAGTGCCGTAAGTGCACGGCGGCTCGGGTAGTATGATGTCTTGTGAATGCTTCAGGCAAACACGGAAAAAGATCTGGCAGTCGCTGGACAGTTTACACACACTGCTTGTGCTTGTGAAAGAGTGCACTTTCAACTCAAACACACCGGATGATTCAGCCTATGGAAATAAAAAACAGGACTAAGATTAGCACTGTGAAAACACTGGTCAAAAGAAGGGGCTTACATTCAAATGCATGTGAAATAGTCTACTCACCTGGTGCGCTAATATCAAAATAAAAAAACACGTTAATAAAACACAAGCCATTTTGAATCTTCTTGTCTGCTACTAAACGATAGCAGACTGTAAGAGTAGTCCGATATGAATGTTTGCAGTGGTATCCACGATTTAAAGAAAAAAAAAAAGAAGTTGAAAAAAATATCAAATGCAATAAGCTAAATTAGGCTACTAAACTATTTGAAAAATCTGAATGTCGTCTGTGTTGGAGCTTAAAAAGCTAAGAGAAACAGATTTCTTGCTCCAGGAGACTTTGGACCCGTCAGTTTACCTTTCGTGGAGTGTGGAGTACGCGTGGGGTTTAAATAGCGAGCCTAGAGAAGGCGTGGCTTATGGAAGGAAAAACTCATAAAAAGTGCTTTAAAATGTGCATCATGACGCTTTACGTTCATTTCACAGTAAAAGAGATATAGGGCATATTACAGAAGAGTATAAACTGTAAATAACACAGGCGTTTGGAAGGTTTTAAAAAAGTAGGATAATGTTGAAAGCAAATTAAATATTAACTATTAACTAAATATTTACATTGCACTGGTTTCTAAATGATTTCAAACGCCAAATCACTTTTGTTTTTAAATGCTCCAGACTGTGTTCCCAAAATTTAGGCTAGGCCTATAGGAATATATATAATTTTTTTTATTGAACAATTGTCTGGAGTGTTATTAAACCTGTGCCTTTTGCCATAATTTTAAGGATGTGAGAAAAAAAATCGAATTAATGACTAATAATGTCTTTAACCAATTATACGCACATTTGAATATTTTTCGATGCCGCGTGCCACGCAATTCTCCAAAAGTTTGTTTTTGTCTTAAGAATTAATGTTCGTCACCGATCGCGGAAGGGGGTGGTTGGGGGTGATCTGCTCATCCCATTTTATTCAGCCCTAAAATCTGTAATTGTTCTGACGCGTGTGAGTCGTTAAACCGGCAAGCGCTTTATTGTGCCCTGGAAAGATCCGGAGGGCTCTTTTGTTATCTTGGGTTTGGATTGTAGGTCTTTGGTAAAGAGGGTGAAATGGTGGGGGGTGCGCAGAGCATTTAAGATTGCAGATAATTGCTTTCTGCAGTAAGAGTGTGTGTACGTGTGCTGGGAGGGGGGCACTCGCTCACTACAGCTGTATGATAATCCTTGCACCTGCGCACTGTTTGCGCTTCGGGTTCTTCATTTATAAACACACACATGAAAATGTAGGCTATATAGAATGTTTTATCGTCGTCTTTACTAATGTAGGCCTAAGTTTATTTAAATAACCCCAACTGGCATTCATGATTTCAAATTTTAGTGAATGCATGCATGCAACAGCAAATTGCTGAAATGTTATTGGAACACAAAATTAAGAACAGCAGGTAAAAAATTCCTTTTGCAAATGCATTAACTTCAGAATATGTAAGGAAGGTTATGTCGCTCATGTTAAGGGTAAACAGAGGAGACACGCGAACAATGCGCCGCGTTCCAAACTGTTGCTCGTGCTTTAGTGATTTTCTATTGTGATTCTAATGAGTGCAGCGCGTGCCTCCGCTGGCCCCATCTTTACCCCAGGCACGCTTTGCCTACTGGACGGCACCATGATTAGGGGGTTAAGAAGGACCTCTATTGTTAATTTATTGTCGGACAATTATTAAGACAGTCTGGTTTCTTGGCTTCTGATGAACACAATGATGAATACGTAAACAATAGTTATTATCTGTGTAAACAAGAAAAGCAAGTAAATAACTGGGATTGTTGAATCATGGCTCTTGGTTGAATAGCACACTTTATCCATACAGCGATTGTGTGGTTTAATGCAATATAGCCATGATCATTAGACAATATAAAGTTAATATCCAACTTACCAACTTATTCGAGCTATTAAAATTGAAAACCAAATTAAAATGTTAACATTTGAATGTTCTTCCTCCATAAATTTCAAGGCAATGTATATTTTTTAAATTAATAATAACCTTATAGGCAGTCCAACAATCATTAAGCATTTTAATGAGTACATGTTTGGATATGGATAGGCGTATGTATACATTTTAAGGTAAATAGTCACACTTGACAGGTATGTCTTTTAAAAAGTAAAATAGGCCCATAATAAAATTAGAAAACTTAACTTTTTTTTGACCTGGCCCCGTTCTGAGATATACGTGCGCGTGCCCAAGCTCGTATTGATGTGCGCTATGGGGTACATGTTCAGCAAAATAGGTGTCGTGTGCCCATTATGTTCATTCGACAAAGAGAGTGATGAGGGGAAAGCGGGGAAAAGTCACAAAATCAATAGCCATCTGGCTCAATCGAAGACGGGCATGCTGCATCTCTGATGTTTCCTGATATAGGTGAACGATAGATCAAACTTACACCAACCCCCTTTCCCCCGGGTACATTAATAAGTGTAATAAAGTCACCACTATAATGGTTTCATCATCGCCCGCTTTTGCGACTAACAAAATTAAGCGCTAGATGTTTTGCTTTGCGCGCCCGTGTTTAACACTTTCCCATCCACGTGTCTAACATCCAAACGGTGCGAGAGTCGTCGCGTTTGCTGGGATAAAGCGTGTCTGTGGGTGCTAGTGAATTCTGGCGGGAGGGGAAGGATTGGCACATGGGGGTGAAATGACACATGGCGACAGTTATGGTGAGGTGTTAGCCAGTGGCAGAAGGCGCGTCCATAAATGTGAATTGGTGCCCCTCTTCCAAGGTGTGAAGTGCGACACGCGGTGCCCGACGCAGACCGTTCCCAGGCTCCCTGCACGTGCATGATGCTCGGAGGTGTCATTTAATTCGCATGTCATTTGTTCACACCTTTAGGAAAAATCTGTTCTGCAACTGGCAACTTCATTTCATTGGTCTGGTCTGGTGTGCCATATTTGTACAAACTTTCCGAGAACCGATCGAGTTCGGAACGGCCTAACTTACCATTAAAAAATAGGCTATATAGCCTACTTGAACTGAGTGATTTGTATGATTTGACTTTAGGTTCATATCGCACTACTGTACATAATCAGTGTAGGCTAGGCCTACTTATTATGAACTCAAATTATCAAAAAAAAAAAAAAAAAAATTCAGTGCGCTTTGCCATTATGACTCGGTTCTTTTAAGTGAGTCAGCGTGAACAGTGTAGTTCGAATCATGGCTTTAATGAGTCGTTTCTTTTAAATGAATCAGGTTCTCAAACGAATCACTCCCACGAGCCGGTTCAATTGAAATGAATAAAAAAAAACTCGGTTACTGAATTAATTTATCTTATTTCGTCTTGTCCGACTCTAAATTATGAATTTAAAGCTCGTCAGACTTTGCAGTTACGTCATATGACAACGTGTATTTAAAGTTTATAAGTTTGTTCACCTGTTTGTATAGGCCTAAAAAAAACACAAATTATTGATGTCCCCTCATTTTTTTTTGTTTTAATGTTTTACTCACTAGTTTACTCTGCAGAGGCCAGACAGACGATTCGTGCAATTCAGTGGTTACCATAAAGGCATAATTGGCACGTGTGCGTCTGTCAAACGCAAAGGTGTGACACTGACAAAAGTTTAACACCTCGCATTCTGTCTCCCAATTGACTCAAATTGTGTGCGTTGTGAAGCGTGCTGCTGGGGCATCGGTCGGTCAGAGAGGTTGTCCACATTATGTGGGTGACTGGGTGTTATTTTAAGTGCACTTGGATCGAGTTTGAGTGTTGAAGTTAATGGTAGAAGAAACTGATTTCGTACTGGATTCTAATTCACACAAGAAAAAGGACGATTTTTACAGTAGGGTATGAATTTGTAATATGTGCAACAAATCCATTAGTTACATTTAACCATCTAATTCTTTTAAGTCTGATTATATTTCTAAGGCATTTTATCATTTTTTGCATCATCTCAACATTTTGTTTCCTGAAATAAATACTGCAGCCACTCAATAAAATCAACAATTCACATTAATTTCTCTGCAATTGTTATATTTTTTATTTACAAACATAACGGGCCTAAAAGAGTGCACTTTTAATAAAAAAATGAAAGGCACTAATAATAAATAAAACCATAAAATGCAGTGTTAAAAAGGCAGTGTGTTTATTTTTGTTTACATTACATTATGTGTTTACTTCAGGACCACATTTAACTACCTGCCATAAATATATATAACAAATTATGATTTATGATAAACTACAGTACAAGTTTGTCATTTAAAGCAACACAATTAAAAGGTGATGAAAGCAGATTTGCTCTGGCTAAGACCTTTCAGCATTGAAAATAAAATACCATGACATCACACATCACACACATTATGTTATGGTTTGTTTATTGGAGATATTCTGGGTGTTTCACAACTTAAGCAATACAAAGCACATCCTTAGACATGATGGGCCATTTCTGAAATAGCACCAGATTGAGCTCGCTTTATTTGAGAGGTTCTCCTCAACACACTGCAACAGAATCACCATGACAAAGACAGTCTTGCTGGCAGCATGAACACAAATCCAAGGTTTTGCTTCATGTGCCGTGTCATGATCAGAACTTATGGGAGTCTAATATCAGGCTATTGCCAACAGCATCAGTTATGGGTTTGAAATGGGGCCTACATGATGGAAACAAGATCAGTTCTTCAGTTCACGTGGTGCTATGCAGTTCTTTGCTCTTGCAGAGATAAGGGAGCCATAGAAGTGGACAAGAACGAGTCCTACAACCCTGAAACAATTTCTAATCAGTGAGCTCATAAGTGAGGGCATCGTATCTGTGTCTGCTGTCCAGGAAGTGCTATCTTCCACAGGAATGAAACGTCTTTTGGAGTCGCTCGCTCCTATCCCAACCCCTGTAACAAGGTAGCATCCCTCCAGTGTAGCCGATTGGATGTTCTTTCCACACATGCCCTTCTGGTCCCATTCTCCCCTCCCGCCCACATACACCGTCCACCTGTTTGACTATGACCTTCATCTCAATGGCTGGTCACAGTCGAGGTGGGACCGTTTTAGGTGGGTGTGAGCAGGACGAGTCCTCACTGCTGCTTCCGAGACCAGAAACGACCTGCGATGGTACCTAATGAAATTCCCTGTTTCTTCTGTTGCGCAAGCTCTGAAAGTCTCTGTTCTTCTTCCTGTGTGTGCAAAAATATCCATGCAATATTAGCAAACACCACGACATGTGACACCTGACAGCAGGGCCGTGCAGAGACCTCTGGAGGGGCAGGTGCTCAAAGTATAAAAGGGGGCACATGGAACAAGGCTTTAAATAGGGC
>JAPMNU011394363.1:0-15023 GCA_029874995.1 Alburnus alburnus
TTCACTCATTCTACCATTGCCAGAATATCTGCCATTCTCCCTCAAGCCAACATGAAATTTGTTTTTTGTTTGTTTTTTGCAATTCTTTGCATACCACATGGTCTTTTCTTTCTTGCATCTCAATATTTATATTTAGTTCAAATTATATAATACATTGTTATGTGTTGATTCTCTTGTGCAGAAATGGAGGTTAGATGTTATTGATGTTACTGCTGACGTTACATGTTAATCATTGCATTCTCGGCCAACTGCGATTTGTAAATGTCACGCATTCCATATTTAATTTATCCCTGCATTTTCAGCAGCCGTATGGCCGTGCAGTTGCTTAAAACACCTCTTCTGTGATTCTGCGATCAACAGGACTTGATGAACACAAACCAAACCAACAGCAAATACACACAGCCTGCTATAATGAAGTGTTATTTTGACTGGACGGGGCTGACCATGCCGTGTGTTTCTGACCCAGACATCACGTTCGGGTGACCAAAGAGAGTTCCAGTGTTGAGAGGACCAGGAGAGACTAATGCTCTGCAGATGGCCAGTCACGGCCCTTTTTTGGCCTGAATCTGAGCCCTCCCCCTTCCTCCTCCTCCACCACACCTCTGTCATTGGGAGCTCTTGTGTAAACAAAGTGTCATACACAACCTCCTCAGACTGCAAAGAAACACGGGATATCAAGATAGCCATGTTTCCCTCGTATACGCTACTGAAGAATGATGACACCGGCCCCTCGGGGGGTTCATCCACTGGAAATGACATCAGAGCCCAACCAGGGAGCCCCGTGGGGCTCAACAAACCAGGAAACTTGTGTGCATGTATAATCATTTGTCTCTGCCAATCAGCACTTGAGCAGGATGAGCCAAGAAGCAAAAACAAACCTGAATCAAAAAATATTTACAGTCCACTTATGCGCAAAGCATCGATACATAAAACACGCCTCGCGTCTTAATGCCTGCGAAGGGGTTTCTGTGTACACTGCGCACCATACTCTGGCAGCATCATTCCAGACAAAGAATACAACGATTGAGTAATGATGCATTTCAGACGTGTGTTTAGAGGAGAAACATTGTGGAACGGAGCCGTAATCTGTCATGGCAGTTCATTTACCGCAAAACCTCTCAGAGAAGCCATAAAGATCTTAAGGGGGTTTTGTTTTTGTTCAGATCTGCCGCACGTCTGATTGTGCGTTGTTGTGCTTATACTGGATTTATTTCTGTCCTGCATATCATAACTCGCCGGGGGAAAATTCCTGCAGCCGCAAAAGCGTTTCCCTCAGTTCCCCAAGAAATTCACCTTTGGCTGGAAAAGAGAAGCTTGTGGAAGTACAAATTCGGTTGATTAAATGCGGTATACTCTTGGAGTATTATAATCTGGGGGTAATTCTCCCTCTCAACGACTGCTGAGACTTATCAGTGACGATTGCTACGGCAAGCATGGCTATTACTATTGCTCATGGTGGTTTTTCCAAACCCTGAACCATGAGTATTAAATTTGGTGTGTAACTCATCCCACCCCACTGTTTATGCTACGACCATAAATGATACTGCAAATCTTGCTACTTGTTGCGGTCCGCATTTCCCTTCCTTAGTGATCGAATTGGTGATTCCTGGCGATTGTCCGAGAAAATAGTCAAAAGGAGGGACTCAATCATATCTAGAGACCAGAATAAAGACTGGCACTGACCAAATATGCCTATTTGTAAAAAACTATATGTTGAACAAAAAGGCAAAGTAGTATTTCCAAATTTGTACACTGCCTTTAAGTTTTAAGTACAATCAACTTGGATGTTTAAGTCATTTCAACTTAAATTATATCTGACTTTAAAAAATTAGTTAAATCTTGTATAATAAAGAAAAAGTTGAAAATTGCATAACTTATTTTGCTGAGCTGAAGCAATGTAAAAACATGTTGTCATAACTTATTGATGATATAATTTTTTATAGTGTAGTATTCGAAAAATGGTAGGTGAAAAGTACCCGGATCACCCACTTCTTCCGGCGAGATTCGGAAGCGCGCATGATGGACACTTTACTATCCCATGAGGCCACGGGAGAGAATTTGTGAATGCAACTGACGCCGTAGATCACATGATGACAACATGGTACGTGCAAACTTTATTCAAACTACACACATTCATACCAGATAAAACATATGCAGTATGCAGTCACAGCATTGGACTTTGGTTTGGTAACTCTTTGTTGGAGCCTATATTTTGGTATATTTTCTCTCTTAACCTTAAAAAAAAAAAATTTCATTTAGTCATTATAATTTCAGTCACTCATATAATTTGCCCGCATTCTCCACCAACTTGAGTTACACAAGCTCTGTTTACTTCTGTTAGCATTTAAACAAGGAGTCCTGCACGCGCATATGGCCATTACAGTACGTCACCTCCTCCAAATCCACCGATCCAAACCCACTCGGGTTACGCCTTACTCCATCACCCTGTCCTTATCCTTTGGTTCCTCTGATTAACAGCCTCCTCTGACTTCCCGTGTGGCCTGATGCTCGTGCCTTTGTGGCTGTTTCTCTTTAGTGTAGGTACAGTCTCCGCTCTGACCCTTACCGCCAAATCTACCTCTCTCCCCCCGTCCACGGCACACGGAGCAAACCCACTTTGATTTCCTGTAATTACACTCTATTAGAGCAGCTGTCAATCTGGCCCAGATGAGAGACTAACACAAATGAAACATATCTCCTTGTGTTTTGTTTTCCTTCCTTGCAAGAAATCAATGGAGATCCTTTTCCTTTCAAGCATATGATGGCGGTCCTCTAACGGTGTCGTGCAGCACCAGCGAAACAATCCAGCTGCCAGAGAACAAACACAGGTACACACAAATCTCAACATCACTGCAGCCAAACATCTGAGCATCAGAATGTTGAGCATCAAATTGATTCATAGTGCAATTTGACTGCGAGGCCAGTGCATGACATCTAACCTTAAAACAACACACTGCAGGAAATTTATTTCCAGATATATAAACAGAATTTGTTTCAAGCATGTCAAATGCTACTTTTTACTATAACTGCTAGCGGTTATGATCTCGACCTCTTTATGTGAAAGATACAATTGGGTACAAAGGCTCAAAAAGGCTAAAAAAAAAGCACTGATATAGGACTTGACAGGAGGGATGTTTCAGTGGCACTGGAGAAAAACACTTCAGATCACTGGACTTGACTCCACAAGCATGGAGCTATTACTGTCTCTTTTACTACGCAAACATGAATACGTTACAGAGTCAGTCATTATTGTTCTGCCGGGTTTCTGTGAATCCATCTCAGAAATAAAAACATATACACCATCCTGATTAACTTGCATAATTATGCGAAAAAGCTGAGGCTGTATTTTGTTATGCAGAGACCAGCATAAACCCCTGTGGTTGCTGTTTTGACATACAAAACTGTACGAAAACTAAATAAAATACCGTTTGAGGGCAATGTATCACTGTTTATAAATATTGTTAGTTTAACTGAAAAAAGTAAGTAACCTGGTGTCTAATTTGAGTTTATTGAAATTAAAAAATTTAGGTTATACAATGGAGATTGGTTTAATTAACAGAAACTCAAAATATTGTGTTATCTAAACCACATAAATGATCTAAGGTGATTTGACAAAATATTTAGTTTGGTTTTTGACAGTATAGCTATTGAAATATCTGAAAATTAGGATACTGGAAATGTGCATTTATTTTAAGTGAATTATTTATCTCTTTCTCTATAAATCACAATTCAAATTTCAAGGGCAATTCGAAGAAATGTGAATATTGTTGGCATATTTATGATTTTTTTTTTTTTACTTTATTTGATATTGATGATTTTTCAAAAAAATGTCTACAGCATTAGGGAAATCAGGAAAAAAATCAAACAAGCAAAAATAAACAATAGAACAGGGGGAATACAGTAAGTATATATTCACACAGGCTATACAGTCATTAATTGCTTACATTACGGTAATCAATCCATTTCCAGTATTTTAGAAATAGGTCCTTTTTAAGTCTCAGAATAAAAGTCAATTCTTCCATATTGTATATTTCTTTAACAATTTCTCTCCATTCACTAAGTAAGGGGATGTCCTGCTCGTACCATATTTATGATATTTAATGCTAATAAAATAATACACATTAAATCACTTGAGACTTTGAAACCCGTCTATTTCACTTAACAGTCTTCAGTGAGCTTTTTCTCCCATTTCTGAACTCGTCGTCTTTAGAATATACTTTCATCCCGAATAAGCTCTAATCCACTAAAAATCCATTTTGTGGCAAGCTTTCTTGCATGCATTCAGATGTCCTTTCGTATACATCCTCTGTGCCAAATTCTCCTCTTGAAATCTCTCGTGTGTAAACAGCTCGAGCCACTGAGAGATCCTGACGCCCTAGACTCGACCGAACCGCCGTTGCTCAGTGAAGATCAAGACACTGAAGCATCTCTTCAGATTATTGGCCTTAACGTAGAAAACAAACCCTCTCCTGCTGCATTGACTTTAAAGGGGCCAGTCATTCACATTGACGGGCAATAAGCAGGGAAGGCTGGCCAATATCATGCCATTCACAGGCCTTGCTGAGTGCTCTGCAATCATGCCATATCACAGCCCTTGCACCCTCAATGCAATTCCACAGCTTCCCTGTCGGATCTCCCTCACTCCATGCCTTCCCACGAGCACATTACTGGATCTCAACCAGAGCTCCATACTTTCGAGATCTTCAATTCTTTAACTTGGGTTTGATTTCTCACACCATTCAATTGCATTCAAGGGAATAGTGGCAAATGTAAACCAACTAATAATCAAGTAATCAAGTTCTATTTAGACCTGCCATTATATTACTATTGGCATCATCTCCTATTGTGGGCCTTTTTTTTCTCTTCACAATCCAAAAGTATACACAGCACAAAATGTGCTTCATGTGATAACATCAAAATTAACTGGTCAAAAATATTATTTTATATAGGTCAATTGAAGTATTTTCAGCTGTAAAATATTGACTTCCAATAAGCCACAACATTATTTTGACCACAAATAATTTTGGTTTTATTATTAAACAAGACAAGTGTGGAATCTCTAACAGATGCATAAATTAGCTACAAAGACGAAATATTTCAAATAAGTCGATTGCCATAAATAATTATAATGTTATATGAGGTCTTTCTCACTGACTTAATCACAATTAAACTCAATTACAAACGCCGTCTTGTGCAGTGGTAAGTAGTATTTTTTTTTTGTATGAAATCTTATTTTTTAGCTTTAAAACATAACACGCTATACACTGACGCAACATATTTTCATCCACAAGTAAATATTACGCATGCATTTCATTTAAGCGCACACCTGATATTTCTGAGGACAGAAAGTGAAAAACTTACCCTACCTGAAATAATCCATTTTACAGAAGATTTCCTTGTTTTTAATGTAGCAGCTGTTGTGTTGACGTAGTGAAGTCCTGCACACGGAACATTCCAGACACCTCACGTGCCAGATCAGATTATTAACCTGCAATAAACACAACAGCGAACATTAAAATATAATAATGATGATTTTTTTGCATTTCGTAAAATTCGTATTATTATAAAAATTCAATGCCAACGTGCATTAAAATTATTAGGTCGAAACTAACACGTTTCTTATTTGAACAATCCCAAAAATCCCTGCCATATAAAATCTGTCAGGCTACAAAATAAAATGTTTAGTTTATAATTAAAGTTGTGATTAAAAATAGGATTCTTTTTTTTTTTTTTTTTTAATGATGTCCTTAGAATTGCGTTGTAGCCTATATAAAAGTGTTTAATTATAAATGTAGATGCACGCATGTTAAGTCTATAATTGCACAAGAAAATGTATAATAATAATTTGATAATATTAATTTAATGTTAATGAAAATTGCAATATATTCCGTGTGATTACTGATATTTTAAATTTGATTACTGATATCTGAAATAAAGAATTATGATTTTAACCATGTTTTCTTTGGGACACACGTGAGATGCATCTTATATTAAAATGTTTAATGAAAAATTTAGACGAAAGTATGGCTTGCGCGTTTGAAGGTTTTACATTTTTAACTTGTTTGATGCATTTTCAGACTCTGAGAAAAGGGAAAACTTAAAAAGGCGTCTATAAAGATGGTTCATTCTGACTAAACTGTAATAAACTCACACGGGTTGTTTTATTAGTTTCCGCAGAAAAAGCAAAACAAACTCAGACAGTTCGCGCTCTAAAGATCCTCGCGCGCAACACACGCACTTCCTGAAAAACAAGCAGCCCGAGAGCGCGTGCACGCGACGATGCTCTCAACATCTTTACTAAAAAAAAAAAAAAACAAGGCTATAAATGTTTGCAGCCAACTATTATTCGTAAAAAAACGGCAAATAGCAGGAAAATATAAATCTATATAGGTTTATTAAAAAATATTAGCAATATTTTAACCTTCACGATTTGCTTAGTCTGACTTTACTAGCCTATTTATATATAATGTAGCCTATGTGTAATAATAATAATAATAATAATACTTATAATTATTATTTCAAATTAACCTCTTTCCACCTTCACGTTATTTTAACATGTTTCTCTGACCCAACTAAAACACAATATAGGCAGATATTACAGAAACTTTAACCAATCTGTTATATCAAAGTACAATGCATTGCTCAGAAATATGATCAACGTTTCTGCTTGTGATAAATTTGATCCAAGCAAAAAAAAAAACAACAAAAAAAAAGAAAAGAAAAACACACACACACACACATTGTAAGACCATATAAAACAAATAACGAGTGTTTTTGTAGCCTATTTACTCATGTTTTATAAATCCCAAACACAAGTAGCCTATACACATAGCCTAACATTTTTAAAGCGTTTTATCTTAATTCGAGTTAGAATCGGTTTTCATAAGATTACGGAAAATCACAAATGTTAAAGTAGCCTAAGACAACCGGTAAAGTATTGCCTATATTCGATCTACTAAATTTGCAGCGGTGTATCATATCCCAATAATGAGGGTTAAAACTACAGACAGTCATCGAAAAATAATAAAGAATGCAAGCAACAATTCTTTAGCCTACTAGCCTAAATCATTTCAACCTACATAATGTTGTTTGCAAACGTTTTTACAAAAGTCAGTCAGAGGCTCAAATCAAAACAGTTGACTCGCCACATGAGACGACACACACACACACACACACACACACACAGTCACGCGCCCGTACCTTGAGCAGATATCGGTCGAGGATCTCGAGCCCGCAGCTCGCGCACACGTTCTTCCCGGTGGACGGCACGGACGAGGCGCTGGACGGGGGCGAGCAGATGGACGGAGTCGACGGAGGACTGGGCGAAGAGCGCGGGTCCTCTTTCTCCATATTAGATCTGTGAGATTCTCCGTCTGACTGTGACTGCCAGTGAAAATTAGAGCAATGCATATCTCACTCTCACGTGAATGATGTTTATTTACTTGACAGGAATTTTCTGAGAAAAATAATTCAACCCAGTAAAACTGAAAACGTCAAAAAAATCAAGTCAGCATGCAGTGATTTGCTGACCCTTTCCGAACATTTCGAATTTAAGTGTGAAGGAAATCGAAACTGTTCAAACTCATTGAGTAGGAAAGTCTGAAATGCTCGTGTAAACATAAAATTATAGATCTACTAAAGACGATGGCCCTGTCTAAGAGGGAAGTGATTGACATTTAAAAAGCTTTTCTAAGCGCAAAAGTTGTTTACAAAACTGAAATAATCCAAGAACACACACACACAAACACACAAAAATGCATTATATCAGTAAAGACTTTTGCATTCTATCTGAAGGCCTTTTTCTGCAAAAGCTCAACGCACCGATCTAGCAGAGACCCAATAAAGGAGCACGATCGCTCCGCGCGCTCACCATCGCGTGTCCGTGTTGCGCGTCCACGCAGCGCGAGGCTCCCGGTGTGCTGTGCGAGTCTGGAGAGATCACCTACAACACAGGCAAGCCACAGTGCTCCACGTCAGGCATGTTCCCTGCTCTATATATGCGTCCAAAACAATAAAAACCGCTTTTAACTGTGCATTGAGAGCCTCGCGACAAAAAGCCCCTGTTTTAATGAAGCGATTTAAATTTGGATTGATTTTTTCCCCACACTTAACCCGTGCCTCTTCCCATAATCGTATTTCCACGCAATCCAGGGAGCTGAAAAAATAAACTACCTGCAATTACAAATAGCTTGAGATGCTCGCGATAAGAGGACCCCAGAGTGTCAATTTCAACTGCCAATCAGAGAAAGCAACGGGCCACCCAAAGAATTGCAAATTTGATTTTTAATGGCAGTAATTAAAATCTAATTTTTCCTCTGCAGACTTGGCATGTGAAGTGGATGGACCGCAAATCACACTATTCAGAATAGATCCTGATTCTCATGACATCACTTTAAGGTGAAGATGTTGCAGGCTGCAGAAGATGATGCTACACAGTCCCTTTTATTCCCATGCAGTTTGATGGATAACAACAGACATAACTGCATTATCGTTATGCACATGAATAAGATTAAACAAATGTGCTGCCTTCATTTTTTTAAGTATCCTAAAATCAACTTGAACGTTTAAGTCATTTCAACTTAAATTGCATTAAACTGACTTAAAATAATTTTAAGTATATTGTATAATTTAGTACAATAATTAACTCATTTTGACGAGTAAAAGCAATGCAAAAACATTTGTTAGAAATTATTGATCATAATGTTTTGCAGTGTAAATGTCTTACCTGTTTTGAGGGAATTCCTTCGGATAGAAACTGATTTCCCTCTGATAGAGGGGCCAAAGCCTCATTTTTCCAATACATTTGACGGCTTAACCTTCTTTAGATATAAATTGCTTCAAGCGGGATTTTTTTGTTAAATATTCCTTATCCCATGCGCCCTGTCCGGTAAAAGTCGGTCTAATTTGAACCCTAATCGCCGTTTCCTCTCGTATAGTCAATCAATAACGACAATAATCTCAAAGAAAAACCGTGTAAAAGAAGTCTTCACATTCGTGATAGGTCAGTAAACCGGGAGCTAGACGCGCCGAGCGCGAGCGGTTCGTCGGGACGCCTTTTTTAGAACCGTTTGCAGGATATTTCCTACTTTTTCCCTCTTTTGGGATGCAGTTGCTTGAGTACAGGAAGTGGAGAAAATTGAGGGGCTGGCAGGTTTTGCTCCTGCTCTCCTCATAGGCAGTCAGAGCACAGCCTTCTGAAAGTTTACAGATCAGAGGGGAGGGAATAGATGTGGCCTGAGTGTGGAGCGACATTTTGTGATGCTGTTTGGGCTTTAATTGTCTGACAAATCAGCGATTAAAAAAAAAAAAAACAATGCTGGGCTTCTATGTCAATATTAACTGGGCTGTTATGGGTATCGAGTGCATTTAACATTTAATGACAAAAAAATACAAAATGTTTGTTAATTTCAAATAATTGTAAGATTTTTTTTTTATATTATAGCCTACATTTGATTCATAAATTGACCTATAAAATATGCATGATCTTCCAGTTGATAGAACATAAAATAAACCTATAGGCTACCAAAAATGAATTATTCTTACTTTTAAAAAGTAGGCTAATTAAAAGCATTATTTGAACCATTTTCTCTTTTAAACACCAGAATGTTCAAAATTAATATTTTGGTTGTATTTGTTGCATTGAAAAAAAAAAAAAGCTGTTCATCTATTCGCGTAATGCAATGCAATGTCCAAACATAGCATTTTGATTAGTCATATTAATGATTTTGTGTAGGCCTATCGAAGTCCACTCAAGCAACAGCTAGGGTGTCGTAATCTGTCTTTTCTATATTGCAACAAAAGTGTTAATGTATCGTTAAGCATATTTAAAAACCAAACTTTACAAAATGTATTTTGTAAAAAAACTCGATCTCAAACATTGCATTCAATGACATCTGTCCTTGAATTGGTTTAATGCGAGATAAAAAAAAAATATATATATATAATAAAAAAAAACTTTACCCAGCCTGAAACAGACATGCTATTATTATGTGGGGAGAAAAAGAGAGGAAAATACATAACCATCAGATATTCAGATAGAGCTTTTCTCTCTGCAACAGTTGCATTAGAAATAGATCGTCTTGATATATTCAGGTATGCAGCCTATTGTTAAAATGAAGGGTTGCATGTAAGAGATTGTAAAAGAAAGCGTTCAGGTTCAATGCATAACCCAACTATTACTCTCTTTCATTTGTATTCGAACTGATTGTTCTTGGTTTGGAAATGAATTCGAATAAAAGAGGAATAATATTGACGTGACCTCGCGCTCTTTAACATCATATTAATCGACAGATTACACGGCGGAAACTTGGCTCGTTAGTCGATGTGATCGATTTATTTTATATCACACAGGGAAGATGATAGTGTCGAAAAATAAACGAACACAGTAAATTAATAATAAATGAAATAAAACAAAAAGCAGAATAAAAGGTCTCTATGGTTGGGTTAAATTCGCAAAGACCGATTTAATTCGAATTCAAACCCGGTTTTAATTTAGAAAACAATATTTTAGGGTTAAATTGATATTTAATTAATTGAATCCTGCTTATGGCAAAAAAAAAAAAAAACTACCGTAGTTACTCACGCTTGTTCGTAATTGAAAACGGTCGCAGTTTAATAAACTTATTGAGAAAACAGTAATAAAAAAAAAAATCCACTATATTATCGATCATTACAGACAGCTCAAATCAACACAGCAGATCTTACTGTGATTTAAATATGCACACATGTCCACTTAAAGTGAAAGCACAAGAATCCAGTTTGGACTTCTCAAGGACCATTTCATTTATTTTTGAACACAACAGAAGCGAAATCTATCAAAATACCTGGATATTTACACTGGAACCAAACTGTCCTGTTGTGATGCCCCACTCTAGATCACGTGATAAAAGCCCTTATCTCTTTAGACTTAAAAAGGCAAGATATTAATAGTTAAATAAACACGGCAGAATATTGTGCTTCCTTGATATAGGACTCCAACAGGGTAACAAAGAATGGTACAGTCTGATTTGTATGTAGATTTTGACTCACAACACACAACACCAGTCTCAAGCAGCACATGGGGCAGTTTACATGTGGATAAAAAAAAAACCCACTATATTCTGGAAGAATATCAAGGAAGGGATGTAAATTGAAAAGGTGCAAAAACTCTTAAAGGGATAATTCAGCAAAGAATTAAAGTTGTCATGATTTATTCGCCCTCACGATGTTTCAAACCTGTACGACAAAATAATATATTTTGAAGAATATTGGGGTTCAAACAACATTGGACCCCATTAACTTTCATTTTTTAATTTATCAAAAAAATCAGGTTTGACCCGATATGAGAGCGAGTATAAATGAGTAAATGATGACAAAAGTTTGATCTTTTGACTGATAAATCCCTTTAAACCCAGGAGAACTGAAATTAGTGGGTAATATCAATATCCAAAAAAACTAAATTCACTAGTTAGATTCTGCTTATATCAGCCGGTCTTTCAGTAAAAATGCTCTTCCGCTGGCCGAGAAACAGAACAGCACTACAAATCAAAGGTGTTGGACTCGCTCTTCTCATGACATATCACAGTCTCACGCTGGCCAAGACACAAGCTCATCTGCGCACGTCTCTCAGTCTGTTCGTGTTGGGTGAAGAGACACTTGGCCAGTTGTTGGAGAGGTCATCTCCTGAATTTGCGAAACTGCTTGCGGTAGGGCTGGGACCTCTTGTCTCTGTTCTCGGGGGGCTTGTTGTAGATGTACGCGGAGGGTCCGGAGTAGTCATCCGGGTTTTCTTCCATCATCTGCAGCTTGGCTTCAATGGCACGAATCTTTGCATTAACACTTTAAACAGCAGAGGAAATAGAAAAGGAAACCTTCTTATCCAGTCCAAATGGGTCACTTATTAAGTCAATTTGAGGCTATTTGGAAAGTGTAGATGAGAACGAAAACAAGAATCTGAAGGAAAAAGAGGGAAAATGAAAGGAAGCTGAGAGGTATGTCCCAAACCTCAGTGTGGTTGGCATCTCCTCTGCTTCGCTGGACGAAGGATCTAAACTGGCCGGCACATTTTTGTCTCCTCGGAAGGGTTCAAACTTCTGAAAGCCAACAAACACACACCAAGATGGATATAAGACAGTTTGTACACGAGACACCCAGACAAAATGCACTGAGGGTTGTTTAATTTAAACACATTTGGTCGCATTTGAGAGCAGAGAAAGAGAGCTGGCTGCTTATTAGTCATATGCTCTCTTGGAATAGTGTGGGAAAAGTTGGGCTACGCAACGTCATAAACATTCATTCCACTCAAAAATGTCCCTCCAACCACCCTTGCGATCATGAGGATGATAGCAGCTCATGGGAATCTGTGGGGAATAAAAACAAAGAGTGATTAGAAAATGCTTTAAAATTGGAGATGATTGAAAAAAATGGACAAAATGAAAATACATCTTTGGATTCCACATTGTATTAAAGCACGCTTTTGCAATGCCTTTAACTTCCAAAATGTGATGCATTTATTAAGTTAACCTGATTATTAACTGGCAAATGGTGTGGACTGGGACTTTTTATTTCTTTTAAGGATGAGAATTTGATCTGTTGGGATCTTCATGTTGATATTATTAGAAGTGCTCGCTGACCCAAAGTGAACTTTGGCACGTAACTACTGTACATGCATGAATGATAGTTTAAAATGTTCATTTTGAGCGGTGCTATTACTTTTCTAAGCAATCAGACCCGGTGGACGATAAAACAGGTGGAAAAAAAACATGGACTTTCATTGAAGGACCACATCTAGGGACCAAATATATCAATATCACCCCTCTTTGAAAGTAGGCATACCAATTTTCTTTTTTTAAACAACAAAACATTATTATTGACAACAAAACACTGAAAACTGCATATGGTTTTCATTTTATGGTTAAAAAAAGGTGGAACTTGCATGAACTTTGTTAGCAGGGCAAAAATACCAATTATAATGCTTTTTTCTTTAAATGACAAAATCTAAAAATAAATGAATAAAGTCTTATGTGTGTGAAAAAAAAATCCATGTCCTCCTCCCATTCGTGACTGTACACAAGAAGGTTGAAAACCTCGGTAAGCATAGTTTCTTCTAAAAAAATTAAAAATTATGTCTTTTTTTTCCATTGCTGGCACAGCCTTGGTTACGTTAAAATAATGTAATAAAATAATAATGGAACATTTATCAAAGTAAACTTGGATTTCTTCTCTAGTAAAATCACATCTTTCAAATACCGAAAACCATGAAGCAATGTTCTTAGTCTGTTTCTGATCCTAAAGTTACAAATTTTCCTTTTGTTTATTTTCCTTAAGATCGCTACACTCCACCCAAACAACTGCAAACCATATATACACCACATTATCAGACAGTTCCGGTGAACCAGGGGCTTCAAAGCGACTCAAACACAGCGCTGAAGAAGACCCCGAGACCCACACAGGTCCTGCAGTCGGAGAGATCGGACGGTGTTGGGTGGAGGTGGTCAGGAGGACCTGGAACCAGAGCTGCCTGCTGCTACTTGTTGTCAACAACCCTGCACTGTTGACCTTGACCCCGGGCTGGTGTCCCTTTCCCCTCAGACGGGGAGGGCCAGAGGGGCGGGATTCTCAACCATACAGGATTTCCTCACTCCCAGCGGCAGCTGCCTATTGTTAAGCAGCAGGGAAGCCTGTGGAGCCCCTCTCTATAGCTTAACTATAGGTGTGATGCATGGTCTTTATGGACTGTTTTGAAGTAGCAGCATTCAGATATTCCATAAAACAACTATAAAGCATAAATGGATGTCATTGAAGTTACAGTACAGACTAGAAATATACGCTTTCTGATGAAAAAATGTGTGTGGTGCACATGTAGAACTGGCCGCCAAAAGTTCACACTTTCCTAGACTGACTGCTCAAACTGCACGTTATATGCTAACCTGTTTAGGTTCACCACGCGTGAGACTTTAGCAATGGATGATGTGCGATATGCACTTTTCATGAGTGCAGTATTCAAACGCGAACACAAAAAACTGAGAAACGTTGGCCTAAGCAATGGTTGTTGCCGCTGTCACAGTGAGTACCACAGTTAAGCAAGGACTACAGACCCACGAAATGAGAAATGACTGGTGTGAAGGTATTTATTAAAAAAAAAAAATGCGATTCCAGTACTGAATACTGTTAGTCATCATTTTACTATCTTTTTTATTCATACGCTACAGTTCAAAAGTCCCTAAGTAATTAACACTTTTGTTCAGCAAGGACACAATTTTAGGCTATTTCTGAATATGCGTTCTTGAGCGATCTTGTGTTCTCATATGTCATCATCAACCGTCGAAGTTCAATCGGGTTCAACAGTTCCCGCCCACTTTGTCAGCAGTGTTGGTTCCGGAAGTTTTTTTTTTCATTAATGTTTCCCATAGGGATTTTAAAAAAGTCTTTGTTAAAGAGTTATGCCATGAACCAAGACATATCAGCAACGAGGTGAATCACAACATTGCAAACTTTGATTTGAAGCAAAAAAGTTTTCAAAAGACTGTACTTAACGGCTTTAGAGAGGGAAAGAAGTACAATCCCATGAAGCACTGCAAACAGCATAATTGAATTAAAAATAAAACTTCTCATGTACATTTTTTCAACATTTATAATAATGTCAAATGTTTTTGTGCATCAAATCAGCATTTTAGAATGATTTCTGAAGGATCATGTGACACTGAAGACTGGAGTAATGATGCTGAAAATTCAGCTTTACATTACAGGAATAAAATTAAAATTAAAATAAAAAGCAGTTGTTTTAAATGGTCATTTTTACTGTATTTTATCAAATAAATGCAGCCTTGGTAAACATAAGAGAATTCTTACCGACCCAAAACTTTTAAATGGAAGTGGATATTTTTAACAATTAATTAATTTAAATTATCTAAATACAGTGCTATGCATAAGTTTAGGCACCCATGCTAAAGTTGACTAAAATGAGGAATAAAAAATCATCTTTTGGAAATTGAACTTAATGCCTTAATTTAAAAAATTAGGAAAAATCCAACCTTTAAGGACAC
>JAPMNU011394402.1:0-10120 GCA_029874995.1 Alburnus alburnus
AATGTAAGATCTGTGTCCTGAAGTAAAACCAGTTAAGAACCACAGACCTGGATTTTTGTTTATTTGCCATTTTAAATGTGTGAACAATTCCATGAGTAGAATAGGTTTTGTTTTGTGTCTGTGCATGTGTGTTTTGTTGATGTTGTGTGTTGTCATTTACACATTTAAGACTAAGATAACCAAAGTGCCTGTGAGAGTTCTGGTAATGGATGTCCCGATTAGTGATGCATATTCCTTGGAGTCTGTCTCCAAGCATGGCTTTTGTAAGTGATGGTGATTATCTCCTTTGAGTACTCATAGACAAATGTGCGCTCAGATGACAAGAATCATGACCTGTGTTTCTGTAGCAATAGAAGTCGGGCCGCAGCCGCATGGAGTCGTCAGGGCTGACATCTATTTGATTATGAAAGAGGCCGTCGACTTGACAATAGACTGGATCCACAAGTTCAACTCAGGTACTGTAAGACCTAACCAAATGTGGCTTACTTGTGTATTTTCTGCTATACTATTGTAGTAAGTGTGTTTTATTTTGCTTTCAGGAACAGTATTTGAAGGCGGGGATATGGAAGCCTTCAAGTTTATCAAAAGCATTGATTATCCCAGAGATCCCGAGACTCGGAATCTCACCGCTGCCATTCATCCTCAGTTACAGGTGCATATAGAATATATAGAAAGATATATACAAACATGCGTTGTAATTTACAGAATGTCACAATGCAAATAATCTTAATGGGCTAAAAAACATAATTGTCTTTAGGCAAAATAGGATTTATTTTCATTTGATTTGGGATAACAACCAAAAATCTGAATTGTTTTTTTCATGTTCTTTTTGTCTAGGACAGGGACTTCTGTCTCCTCAAACGGGGCGACCCTTTGTTTTTGTCATTTTCTGGAGAAACTGTGAAGTATGAAGAAGAAGGGTCCCTTCATCCTTTCTTTATCAATGAGTGTGCCTACTATGAAAAGGGAATCGCTTTTCACTTGGCAAAAAAGTTGACGCTGGCGATTCCAACGGTGCAAGTGAAGAAAGACTGAAGAAGAAAATATATTAAACTCTGAATGATTACCAAACCATCTAACATCAATCAGATGATTTCACCAGACAGAATGTCACTGAAATGATTAACAGTTTTTCAGTCACTTATTATAACTCAGGTATACACTAGGTAATTTTGTACAATATAAAATTTATATGACAATCAATAGCTCATTTTGATCTACAGCTAAAATCATGAGCAACAATATTTTGGATGAAAAGATATTTATTGTGACCAGCAAAATGTTCATTTAACAGGAATGCTTACAAAACTGTATAAAAAAGGCAAAACCGTCTGGAGTATTTGGGACACCGTCATGATGATGATGATGTCACATTAGGCTGTGAAGTGTGAGGTATCCTCTTGACTGTATTGCTCATATGCTGCTGCTCTCACCTGATTTGAAACCAAGCCTCTCACAGGCTTGGAATAAAAAGACAAAACAAACAGCACACTCACTTGAACAGAACATGATTTCAAAATATTACAACACAATAAACCACGTGGCACAACGAAATCAACTGGAGCTGGATGTACACTGTGATTTTTACCATCGGCATTCGCTTGTATCGTTTTACAATATGATCCTAGTGAAATCTTGGGTACATTTTACAGCCGACCGCAAGACATCAACAGTCTTTTACATCCAATTGTGCATGATATACAAAAAACTAATATAAACCACAGCTGAGATGGTTTTAAATGGCTACCTGAACCATCACAAAACATAATTGGATTCTAAACAAAGTTACCAAACAAGTGTAATATTCAAAGTGTAATACATTTTCAAAGAGAGACTAAATGGTAAACTGTTTAACCAATGTAAAGCACAAGAAACAAAGCAATAAATAAGCACAACAAATGTTCAGGAAAACACAAAAGGCTCGAGTGGTTATGGCAGATGCAAACATTCAGTCTTTTAGGCCAAGGCAAACACCCTAGTGCATCTTGGGATTGCAAAGCGTTAAAATGCGCAAGGAGTAGCAACAAAAACAGGCGGAATAAAAACAGAGGTGTTTTTTAAAACAAACATGAAACTAACACATGTAAATAAGTTTAGTCAACAGGTAAAATGTGACTAAATAAATGGTGAAGCCCTGAAGAACTACTGGAGTGTCACTGATTATTATAGATGCTTTTGAGTCTGACTGGCTGTGGTAGGGGTTTAGTTTCTCATCTCAAACAGCAAAGATGTTAACAGAGTGGTTAAAAAGGCAGTTATATAGTAGGAAGATCCTTCAAGAGATGCAAGTATTCACAGGAGAGTGCTATGAGTGGACGGCGCTAGTTTAACCTACTAACTTTGGGTGGTGTGTTCAGACTGTTTCCTTCATAACTTTGCAAATAACAGCTACTAGGTTAGTGTTAAAAGCAGCTGCTGAAGCTGTGTGTTTTCTGTAAGCGCAGACAATCGCTTCAGCAACTCTACGGTCAGTACTCTGTTGCCTAGGCAACCCTGTAGGCTGTCATTCGAGTGTAGTGTTGGCGGTGACTCCTCGCAGCCCATATGAAGAGCGCAGCAGCCATGATCTGCAGTGGAGACGAGATCAGGGCCAAAAACAAGGACCAGCCCGGAGAGTAGTCCATACCCTCGGGAAGCTCGGATATTTCATGTAGCAGATGCACGCCCGCGAGGAAACAGCATACGGTGGCCACAGTACACAGGCCTGGGAGCAAAATATATGTTTAAATGTTATTCTTTCTTTGTCGGGGAGCTGTGGAAATAGCTGTGATTATTATTATTATTATTATTATCCCCATTTATCCATAATGTACAGCTGTCTTACCGGCCAGCAGATGCAGGATCCCTACGAACAGGGTGGGAGTGACACTGCGGCACAGACAGGCACACACTCCGATCAATGCCGCGAGAAACACCAGTCCAACAGAGACCAGCGGCAACAGGAACTGGCACTTCCACAGGTCTGAGGACACACACAACACAAACAAACATCTGAAGGCTTTCAGAACATAATGACAATGCAAATTACAAAACATCCTGCCACTCGCTGCGGCTGGTTGAGACAAATATACGAGACTGTATATGAAAGACTTCTACAAACAGATAGACAGACAGGCAGAAAGACAACCACTCAAATGATTGGTTCTGGTAAGATTTTTTAGGCTTTTGAATTCAGTTTCTTATGCTCACCAAGGCTATATTTATTTGATCAAAAATACAGTAACAATGTGAAATAGTATTACAATTTAAAATAACTTTACTATGTATGTGAATATATTGTGTAATATGTAATTTATTCCTGTGATCAAAGCTGAATTTTAAGCATCATTACTCCGGTCTTCAGTGTCACATGATCCTTTGGCAACATTGTGATACACAATCATGCTAATAAAGCTCATTTGAAATTGAATTGATCCTTCAGAAATCATTCCAATATGATGATTTGATGCTTAAGAAACATTTCTGATTGTTCAATTTAATGCATCCTAGCTGAATAAAACTATTAATTTCTATCTATCTATAAAAATTTTTTACAGACTCCAAACTTTTAAACAGTAGAGCATATATAAAATTGAATATTAGGTGCATGTACATGTTTGATTTTGAGTTAGGACGTACAGGTACGCAGCTGATCTTCTCCACTGTTAATATTTCCAGGAGATTTGAACTTGGATTCCCACTGCTGGGGCAAAGTAAAGGCCTGACATTTAGTCACCATTATCGGATCTAGAAAAGAAGGATGCGGAGAGCGAGGAGAGGGACAAAGCAAATGTAGTCAGCATCAGTTATTAACCCAATATACAAATAATTAATACATTAACATAAATTACAAAGTTGAACATCCTCTCCTCACCAGGCTCTTTAAACCAGTATGAGTTTCGGGGCACTAGAATGCAGCGCCACCAGAGACCCAGCGTGCCATTCAACCGGAACAAAGCGACACTGTAGCTCCTCTCATCCATGTCCTCTCCCTCAAAGTCCTGCCGCAGGGTCTGCAGATCTGAGCCGTTGTTGAAATCGTTGCTGGCCGGCTGACTGTGGTACTGGTACCAGTGCTGTGTTCCCATTGCAACAGAGAGATAGACGGTGGCAAGAAGGCTCAGCACAGAGCCGATGACCAGCGCGGTGGCATAGCGGTTGTCCACCATTGTTTTGATGATGTAATATTTTTAAAAAAATAATTCAGATAGCCAAAAATAAACTCTTTAGTAGATGAGTGTGAGGAGAATGATCATATCATTTAGTGATTTACACAGAAGTTTTTTCTCATCTTCCTGTGATATCCATTGCAGAAAGTCAGATCTCATCTTCATGGACACAATCCTTCCTGAGATCTAAAGAAGTGTGTCATCTGAAACAGAGAGGAGTGTGATTAAATCACAAAGAAGTCAAACAAAGACATGTTTAATTACAAGGTACAACGTTTATGCACTGAGAGCTATTAAGGAGGAGTACTAAGAAAATTAATTTGCTAAGGTTTGCTACAGACTATCCCAGTTTTGAATCACTTCAAGTAGCTAGATATCCACGACCAAATCTGTTTATAGTGCTGTTTTCTGAGTTATGTCTCTGAAATAATCTGTACTTATTATTGTAGTATAATCTATTTCAGATAAAAGCCACTAAACTGATCATAACAGCTAATTAAACTGTGGATTTATTGATAAACCCCTTAAAATGAGAGTAATGTCCAATAAAGAAATAAAAAAGAAATGAAAAGAAAACAAAAGTCAAACTCTTAATGAAAAAAGTGCTTTTTGCCTGGTCGATGTGCTTTAATATTCAGAAAACGAGATAATAAAATAAGTCACGAAGTGTTTAAATGCACAAAGGGCATATCATTCGATATTTAATACAAGTTTGACATAGTTAACCGACACAATAGCCTAATGCTCAATATTTCATACATTCAAGTTGCTTGACGTTGACTAGCATGAAAGCTAACAGGCTAATGTGTGTTTTTAGCGACATACTCGAGACTTTGACGCATACAAAAATAACGTATGTACATTTTGAGTGTTCTGTATTTCTAATACTAATGAAACTTCCTATTAAGAACAATAACACCCGAAAGTTTTTTTGTTTAAATCAATAAAAGCTGTTTGCGATTGTCACTTACCATATTGAACAAACCCAGCGCGCTGATGACGACTCTGTTCCGGTTACGCTTACGAATGCGCGCGCACACATCACAACCTCAATCCGCACGAGCGCGATTAGTGCACGTCACGAGAATAGCAGGAGAACCTGGGTTAAGATTGTGTAAACTTCATCGCTTTGCTTCAAAATGTCTTCACATGCAAGGAAATTGCTGCAAAAAATATTGCACCTGAAAGAACCATTTACCGGTTCATTAAGAACTTCAAGGAGGTTCAGCTGCAGTGAAAAAGACCTTTGGACAATAACTGGTGTCAAGAAGGACAGAAATGAAGCCACTTCTCATAGAAAAACACCAATGACAGACTAAGTACAAGGACTGGACAGCAGAAGATTGGTGGCACGTTATTTTCTCTGCTGAACCTTCCTTCCGACTGTTTGGGACAGCTGGAAAATTGCTTGTCCGGAGAATAAAAAAAGGTGGATGCTGCCATAAATCCTGTGTCTAGCCAACAGTGAAGCATCCTGATCCCGAGACCGTCCATGAGTGAGGTTGCATTCATGAGTGAGGGAGTGGGTGCTCTCTCACAATTCTGCCCAAAAACACTGCCATGAATACAGAATGGTATCAAAACGTTGGAGATCATTACACTGAAATTTTGGCTCCGTGGCCAGGCAATTCCCAGGATCCAGGATCTTACTCCCATAGAGAGCCTGTGGTCAATCCTCGAAAGGCATTTGGACAAGCAGAAACATATAAAATGCAATCAATAAGGAAAGAATGGATTGCCATTAGTCAGCATTTGGCGCTGAAGCTCACATCCAGCATGCCGGAGTAAATTGCAGAGGCTATGAATAAGAATGAATGAACACTGTAAATATTGAGTCTTTGCGTATATTGACATGACATGACAGTCAAGTATGGTAACTCATACTCACAATTTGTCCTCTGCATTTAACCCGTCCAAGTTAGTGCACACATTTTAGGTGCAGTGAACACACACACAGAGACTGTGAACCACACTGCAGCACTTAGGGAGCGATTGGGGGTACAAACTCAAGGGGACCTCAGTCGTGGGTATTGATGGTGGAAAAGAGCAATGTTTTTTCACTCCTCCACCTACATTTTCCCACTGGTATTGAGGATCGAACCCACAACTTTAGGCCACGACTGCCCCTTTATTGAATGTACTGCCAATAAAAGCTTTTAAAACTTACGAAATGTGTATCAATGTATCCCGTATAGCATAGAAACATGTGAAAAAATAATCTACATACTGAAGCAGCAAACTTTGCGAAACACAAAATTTAAGTCACTGCCAATACTTTTGGCCACTGCTATATTTATTACTCTACCTTTATTCTTTTACTCGTTATTCCTAAATTTCTTACGTGGTGTCGGTGTTGACAACAATTGAAAACTAAGTTTTCATCTATTTTTGAAGGGTTTGACAGGCATAGAATGAGATGAGATGCATGTTGAAAGTGTTTTTTTTAGGTTTTCACACATCCTAACCAAAAGAGAAGGCAAAAAAAGGAAGAAAGTAAAAAAAAGTTTGCCTACTGCAGAACTGCAGTACACAAAACAAAATTCTAGTAAACCACCCCACTTCTAGACCCTTAAAACAAACCATATATATGTCAATATATCTCTCAGATAAAGACTGCGTGAATAAAATAATGCCGTTTAATTTACACAAAACCATGGATTTCTGTAAGGCTTCAATAATACAATTCAAAGTCATAAAACCATTCAACATCATTTCATCATGATACATTACAAGGCATGTCAAATGTGGTGCAAAAATAAAATCACTCATATGCAATAAACGCTTGACTAAACAATGTAGCATGTTCATCCAACAGAAAGGTAAGATTTCTAGTATTATTCAAAATAATGAAAAGTGCAAAATAAAAGTAGCATCCGCATTAGGAAATAATGTTAACATCACCTTGAGAGGATCTAGTGCACTCAAATTAAAATCACACAGCTCATTCCCTGAGCGGCTTTGACACCTGAGAATTGGCGAGATTTTACTGTAAATTCACAGTTTAATTTTTAAAATTGTCCATATAGAGCTGATACATGTCATATCCTTTCAGATCCCTTCAGATTAGTAAAATGTGTGACCAAATTAATTATTCTAAGATTCTTCTGCTTTTGGAGGTCGGTAAAATCATAAGAGGTCTTGTTTTTTGAACAGCCGTCTGGCGTGCTGGCTGGTTGTCTTCACCGTGGCGTTTATGAGCGGAGTGTCAGTGAACTCCACCACGCAGGAACCCGAGGAGCACGGTGCCGCCTCCAGCTCCAGAACGGTTATGTTGTTTTGGACGGAGGTGCTGAGCAGGTGGGCTGGGACAAAGAGGGTCACCTGTGGCCCACGGGAAGGCCAGTAGCGGCCCACATTAAAACCATTAATCCACACTTGACCCTGGAATAAAAAAAAAGCATTTTATGATCCTTTAACATTTCCCCAAAGCTAATCTCTTCACATTTGTAAATGGATCTCATTAGGGAGGCACCGATATGAAAATTTTGTCCGATACCGATAACGGATAATTCTTTATATTCGAAAGCTGATAACCGATATATTGGCCGATAAATCTAAATCCAAATTTTTATATAATTTTGAAAAGCCTGATTACAAAAACAAAAGTCTCATCATTAAAAGCCATGTCCCAAGCACACAATTATAATGTTCTCATGATAATTTTATGTAGCTTATATGACAGACTTGCGCTGTTAACTGTATTTCGCCTTTTTCTAATCATATTTAAAACAATTAAAAACCATCATGGCAAACAGTGCGCATATGAAGTGTCTCAGCTGAAGGAAATAATCCATTATTTATTGCTTTAATACATCAGCCAAAAATTTTTATCAAGCCGATAACGATAACATTAAAAATTAACATACATTGGCCGATACCGATATGGTGGCCGATATACCATGCATCCCTAGTATTTTCCCTTTTCCCAATCATATTTCAAACAATTAAAAACCATCATGGCGAACAGTGCAGATCTGAAGTGTATAATACATTATTATTAGCTTTAATATATTGGGCAAATTTTCATATCGGGCCAATAACGATAACATTAAAAATGAACATATATTGTCCGATACCGATATGGTGGCCGATATATCGTGCATCCCTAGATCTCATTAAAACCAACAGCAGTGGTGAAGAGTCCTACCTTCCTCCAGTTGGGAAACTGTATGTACGTGTCCTGAGGGAGGTCGGGAATGCCGTCCGGGATGTGGAAGCTGCCAGCGTAGAAGGTTGGAGGTGAAAGAGCAGGAGGAGGTGTGGTGGCTAAACTGGTGGAGGGTGAGGAGATGGAGACAGATGAGCTCGACGCCCACAACAGCCCCTTTCGCACGGCTTCATCTATACTCAGAGAGTACACCGTCCAGTTAACCAGAACATCAGCGCCCAGAGTCAGATTAAACACCAGACCCTGAGGAACAGAGAGAGAAAATGAAAAAGAGTCTGAATATTTCAGGTAAACTTTCATTCTGATTAGTTTGAAAAGATATAACAACTCAAGTTAGAACAGGCTGAGGGACTTTGCTGAGAATGAGTAAAATGGGAAGTGGATAAAGTTTTGGTTGCCTTGAAGTCATTAATTTCTCTGCCGTAGTTGATTCTGCCCATGTTCTCCACCAGTATGTCCACACGGCTGCCAGCTTTTCCAGTTATATTCATGGTGAGTGCCTTGTTTCTCTCCAAAATACCAGCAGAAATCTAAAGAAAAAAATTAAATGATTTAAGAAGCACAGAATAAAACGATTACACTACTGTTCAAAAGTTTGAGGTTTTTGAAAGAAGTCTCTTCTGCTTATCACATGTATTTGATCAAAAACAAGTACAAAATATTGTGAAATACTGTATTATAACAATTTTAAATAACTGTCATCTATGCGAACATATTTTTTAAATCCTGTGAAGAAACATTTCTGATTATTATCAATGTTGAAAACAGTTGTGCTATTCTTGTGGAAACAGTAATGCATTTTTTCAGGATTCTTTGATGAATAGAAAGTTTTAAAGAGCAGAATTTATTTGAAATAGAAATTTCATTCATTTATAACTGTCACTTTTGATCAATTAAATGTGTCCTTGCTGGTATTAATAAAAGTATTCATTTCTTAAAAAAAAAAACTTACTGACTCCAAACTTGGCAGTGTACTGTAAACAATGTTGTGTTATGCAAACACTTCCAATTAGATATACATCTGTGCATAAACTTTATCTTATCTTAAGAGCCTTTTCACCATCACAGCTATTATGATTATGAGTAACTCAGACATGAAACAATCAAACAGAGTAAAACAGTGCTGCTTACGCCATCAATGGATATATATGCCCGATCATGGACTCCATTTAGAGGGGATGACAGCGGCGTGGGCTTCAAACAGTTAACAGGCAACACGGTTTGATACAGCATAAAGCCAAACGCCTGACGGGATAATGAGACATCCATAATCATTAAACAGATAAGACATAAAGCAATACAGTTCATAAAAAAGCACCTGCATAAACACAGACTGAGACGAAGCAGAGGATTTAAATCACTGACATTACTAAACCGAACTTTTACTGAACAACCATTAAGATGAGATGCGGGCATACCTGATTCATTTCAGTAAATGTTGTTGGGTAAAGAGTTTGTACAGGGCCAGAGAAAGACAATACATCCAAAGACTCTGACACGGTCTTGAGCTGCAAGGACATGATAGTTATATAGAGGAGTGTTATAGACACATTAAATAAAGAGGACACATATAATGCTTTTTTTACATTTTCATCTTTCTATTAGTGTGTAATGTTGCTGTTTGGGCATGAAAAAGGTCTGAAAAGATACAAAACACAAAGTCACTCCGACAGGAGTTATTCTCTATATCAGTCGCACTGTTTCTGAACTCCCTGAAACGCCTCCACTGTAGTCTTGAGTTTCCTTTCGGAAACAAACACGTCATAATATTCCTTATTTAAATAATTCCCGCCCAAGACATACG
>JAPMNU011394407.1:0-11824 GCA_029874995.1 Alburnus alburnus
TTTTAAACTTAAATGGTTTGCCGCAATCAGTTTCCTCAATCGGTTTGAGTTGAGTTAACTTGTTGGGTTTTACAGTGTACCAAAATGAGAGAAACTGGCAGATATGCAATATTTTCTCTCAATATTATTCTCACTAAAAACAACTGAAAATTCTCATTGAATTTTATGGAGAGCAAGTATAAACACCTGAACAATATTAATCGAAAAGTCTTATCTCTCGCTGTTTTTTTTTTTAAAAAAGCTAAGCTTGAATTATGAATATTTTGATTATTACTTTTCCATGCCATTTAAATGTTTTCCACCTTTCATTACGCAGATGGCGATCCTATTTAGATATTACCAAGATCTAATGGCGGCCCGGTCCCAATTTACTTCATTGATTTAAAAAGGTTTTAGCCACCCATCTGAAGTCAGCACTAAAGCTGGTTCATTTGCATACTAATTAAAGTCCTTAATCAGACATTTTGGAAAAGATGGAGAATTCTCAATGCTGATCATTTTTGCACTCTCAGGTTTCTAACTGCCAATAAATTACTGTGCATTTACTCACTATTTACACATTGAAGAGAGCTGTTAACTCGAACGAGGTCCACTCTTATGACAAATGCACATGATGAATTTGATTATGCCACATCTAACTGAAAAACAAAGTGAGTTACACACTCCCAGGTGGCAGTCTAATTAAGTTATCAGGCACCTTTAGGGCATGTGGTCTGGTTCGGAGCCAACAGATGCATCTTGTCCAAATGACGACTGTTTGTTGCTTTCTTGGACCTAAACAGCTTGCCAGTCAGCTTGTCATGAAACTCAATGGCATAATCGGCTGTATTGTATGCATTTAAAAATTATTAATGCGGTGATGTTTTTATTTAACATTAATGAAACAGCTCGGCATTGTCTGTGAAGAAGCATACATATGATGTTAGTTAATGCATGTTTGTGATTGGCTGCTTTTGAATAGTTTGGTTACAATCAATCATGATGTTTTCATATATGAAGACTTCAGATGCAAAAGCCATCTGAAATTTTCTTCTATCATTTTTATCAAGCTTGTATGTTTATGTTCAGTTATTTCACTTTAATGGCAATGAAAATGACCTATTAATTGTCATCAAAGTGAAATTACTGAACTTAAATATACGAGCTGGAGAAAAATGCTCATTTTAGAAGAAAATTTCAGATGGCACTTAGAGGCTTTTGTATCTCAAGTCTTCATATTCAGCCTCATAATACATAGGGCTGGGAAAACGATCCCTTTTCCGATCAATCACGATCCTTGTTTGATTCCGAAGCAATTGTTTTTTTTTTATGTGACACAGTCAACATATAGGCTATCTAGTGAAATTCAGATTTACAATCTCCATGTAAATTAGATGAAATTTCTAACATGATTTATGTGACATGTTAACAACTTTACTGACACCTATTTGTTTTAATCTAAACATTGGACAATATTGATTGGTTGTTAACCTAACTAGTGTCCATGGACTGTACGCTTTGTGAATTTTTAATTGGGCTTCTCTCCATGAACACATGTACCATAGGGCTCCATGTAAGTTCTACTCTATTATTTTGGAAATCCCAGCTTTACCTGTGGGAAGATGCCGGAGAAAGTTTGAAAAACAACAAACGAGCCGAGAGTAAAGGCCAAGCAGTCTCTGCAAAACCCCTGACAGACATCCATGGACACCGTCTCCGAAGTAAATCATTCTAAATGCTGTTTTGTCTGTTTGTCTTGAGGCTTCATATGTTTTCATGCGCTCCCTCACTTCAGCAAACAGACTGTCCATGAACATCTGCTGTATTTTCAGACAGCTTTAAACTGGCAATGTAATGTTCAAAGCGTGACCAAAGACTACTGAAGCTGGTACACACTCATGTTGTGTAAAACAAATTCTTGAAACAGTCCTGAATTGAGCAAACAATCTTCATAAATGTAGCCCATGTTCTCTTGTTTCTGAAAGGCACGCTTGATCAGCATTCAAGAAGTATATTCATTGGTATCTACAGGTTTCAAAGCAGAAACAAAGCAGCTCTTACAAAGGTTCACTTTTCCTGGGGCTGTTCTTTGTTCCCAAACAAGATCCAAATAGAAAACGTGAAAGCAATTTTTGATTCTGTTTTTTAAAGAACTTTGTACGCTTGTTCTATTCTTACTAAAAACAGGTAGAAAAGAAGGACAGCCCTAAAGTGCTTGCTTGCTTTGCTTTAATAATAAATAAATATCACTCATGTTTTTGCAAAACAAACTAGCCTCACAGTATTTTCAATAATTTACTAGATGAACTAAAAATGAGTCGTCATTTGTTTGTGCACCCGATTCACTAAAAGAATTATGCAAAAATGTAACAGTGCAATATGCCCCACACAAAAAAAAAAGAAAAGAAAAAAATCTGTCGAATGCAGTTTGCATGCCACAATTTCCCAGATTGCAAACTGTTTCTTAGAGCTAAACATCTGCAAAATACTTTTTAAAATAAAATTTAGTTAACTGGCAGTCCAGCAAGGACAAAACATTTTTTTGGGGGTCACTGTGATTTTGCCAATTAAGACATGTTTCTGGATCAACATACTTTGTTGATCCTGGAACAACATTCCTGTCTTAAGCCTATCCCTATAGTCCTAAATCTAACCCATACCCATAACTTATCCTTAAAATCAGAGGGAAATGATAAGTGAATGACCAACATAGGCCCATTGGAAAAACGTAGGCCTACAGTAGCCTACCTGTGGCAACAATTTTGGAAAACGCAAAATATGTCGCAATACATACATATCACTGCAGTTTCCAACAGATATGAACACTCGAAGCAGTAAAACAGCAAGCACTTTTAATCGTTTTCACACACAATTATGATTAGGCTACAGGGGCAGATTATGGATTAATAAAGATCTATTTTCTCTCAGCTCCTTGCACAATAATGTTATGACCTCAAAACACTTTTTACCATACTGCATGATTTGTAAACGGATACATTTCGTAGTTTGCATCACTTAACCAGCTCCATATGTTCGGTTTTACTGATGTTCAAAGCTTGCTCGATGGGTCAGCTCGTACAGAACTGTACTTGTCATGCAGAGAGCTCGGGTATGAATCCCGTGAAATAGAGTCACAATGAAAGTGCTCAAAGGCAAGAGTTCATAAACTTTGGGTAGTTTTAAGGTTTGATGTGTAGGCCTACATTTATTTTTCTTTTTATGAATTAGCATTAAATGAGAAGCTTTTAGCGCCACTCACCGGACATTTCAATTCAGAACTGCGGTGAAATGTAAAAACTCCAACGTAATAAAACGTTGCCATATTCACGTGACATCTGTTCCAGAAAAAAATAAACACGCTTTAAACGCACTCACTGGACATTTCACTTTGAAACTGTCGCAAAACGTGCTGGACTCAACGTATTTTGTGTTTTGCAAAAATGGCCCAGTCCCAAATGGCACACTTTCATATGCACTTTCAGTCTTGTGGACTTACAATGGCTGCCGCGTGCGCGTGTCCGTTAAGTCCATGAGATCGTTGGGTTTCCCATTTGTCGTTTTAGGTTTCAGAAGGGTGCTCGCGAGCTTTTGCGGATGATATGTGCCCTCGACGCACACTTTTGTCGAGCCCGCACTGATGCAAGCTCTGCTGCAGACTTCTTCCCGACAGTCAAAGTGGCGTTACATCACGAAAGTAGGAATACTGCTAGTGCTTGGGGTGCCATTTGGGACAGGGCCAATGTTGCCACAGGTAGCCTACTTTTCTCTACTGAGCCTGTGAATGACGTAGAAGCCTAAACTTGACATATTCCACAAATATAATTGATTGGAATGTTGTTCCAGGATGATCCAGGAACATGTTGTAGGCCTACTTGGTGAAATCACATTCACTGGATTCTGGTTGCAGTTAGGTTACATTTTTTTAAAATGTGCAAGAAACCAATCCTGTGATTAAAAAAGTAATATAACCAAACCATGATGATATGCAGTTTCCTAATTAGTATGGCCAAACATATGCAGTTCTAAACTACAACTTTGATGCATTTTAGTCACAGATATATTGATAGGCTACAACCATTTTGTAAATGTTGTTTAATACATTATTGGAGTGCATTCTTTCTACTTCAGAAATTCAAGTTTGATTCAATTGCTGTTTCTTTGTTAATTGTGAACTTTAGAGAAATTTTCTAGCAAGTGAAAATTGATGTCAGTTTTTTTTTTTTTTTTTTTTNATTTTGATGGTCCCTTTAACACATTATGTTGACTATAAGTAACAGTGCACCTACATGTCTACTAACTCTCATTAGAGTAGAGTATTAGTAGACTGGTACAGGGTTAGGGTTAAAATAAGTTGACATGTAGTTGCGAAATTGCTTATAGTCAGTAGAGTGTTTGTTGGAGGAGCAATAAAGAGTTAGCAGGTATTATGCAGACAGTCTACTAATACTCTAATGACAGTTAGTTGACATGTAGTTGCAAAGATACTTATAGTCAACAGAATGTTCAAAAGGGACCATCAAAATAAAGTGTTAACTTCTCTTTAAGTAGACTCAAAACATTAATACAAAAACATCATGTTTTACTACAGCAATAAAACTAGACCAACCTGCGATATTTGTACGACGTTTAATCTAGGTTTAAGACATTTAAAAATATTATCCACATTGTAAAATAATTAGCATGCTGTGAAAAGCTTGCGATAATGTTGTTGCCCTACCTAATACAAAATACATTATAGTTTATTTAGCATCATAAATATGTATTTTCACAGTGTTGCAGAAACATTGTTAGGCTATGTCCCCTTAGTCTTATTAGTCCTGGGCAAACGTAGCACAACTAAAGTGAAATTCACCCCACAGTCTTGTAGGAAGAATGGGTGAGCTGAATGTGGCCGACTCAGGCAGAATGTGCATTTGGGGAATAGGGAACACGCTGACAGATTGATATCAAGTAAAAAAGTTCCAAAATGAAGTATATTCGTGCAGCAGCATGTTCAGCAGAGAATCCGATGGCAATAAACCTGAATGGAGGCAGGAGCCCGTGACAGTCACAGCACATATAATGTAAATTTAGCTGCAGTACAGACCTACATAGATTGAATGCAGCAGTGCAGCGATCGGGGCGGGCGGGGGATGGGAGCGGGGATGGGAGAGGGGGGGCAGCGCCCACTTCAATATGTCCTCAGACCTTTATTTACAACATCTCTGTAGTTAGCGCTGAGAATTTGCAGTCTCTCACTACGACAGCCTTGGCCACAAAACTAATGTGAGCGAAGATGTTGAATAATTTGGAGTGAGTCCTTGGTATCGATAACAGGGTCACCAGAAAAGCTGTTCAGTGAATTGCATTAATCTTGGCCTGCCGTACACCACAATTCATCATGATGTACGTGAGGCAGGATATGGCTTGCAACTGAAGCCTGTCCCAGACCAAATGAAGTCATAAAATACACACCTTGGTGTTGAGGAAGCGCCCTCCTTTTTTTCTTTTTTTTTTTTTCCTGGAAGTGTCTTGTGAGGAAACGAGTTCTTTCCTCCCCCATTCTTTCTCCCTCCGTTCTTAATAGAGCACGTCGAGACTAATCAGCATGGTTTTTATGAGTTCATGATGTGGTCATACATCTAGAAATGTAACTTCATAAAAGATACATGGGAGAATTCACTAGAAACGACTAGTGTTTTTGTCTAAGTGTGTGTTGTTTTAACCCCCAATTCGCAAAAGGAATTATGCAAATCAGGCAAAACACACACGCAAAATTAGTCCTGAATGTAATTTGAACAGTGTAATTCTCCATCTTTTGGGTATGATCTGAGTGCTACTGTAGGAGGTGAAGAATGCAGAAGACTAAAATGATCTCCCTTACTTTAGGACTGCACAGCGTCACTCCACCAGTGCAATCCAGACACCTGAATCAGCTGTTTGACAAGCCGAATGTGCATGTGAATTCACACTGCATATGCCGGTTGCTGCGCTTTTCTCTATCATTTGATGGATTTCTGATGAACTGATCATTCTGATCAGATATTAAGATTTTCCAGTTGCAAAGTTCCTGTTACATTGTTGCGCCAGTAGGTGGAGACAACTGACTACTTGCATCCCAACTCGCATACTTATGCACTATGCTGTTTTGTAGTACCTATAAATAGTGTGAGTAGTGTGTTCACATTGAAAGTTACAAAAAGAAAAAGTGCACTTTAAATAACCAGATGATGCACTTAATTATCAGAAAAAACAAAGAGTGGGATGTTGGACACTTCATGCACTCAAGTGTTGCAGCTTTAATTACGTAGCGGAGGGGGAGGGGCTTTCAGACTCCAATGTTGGACTGCAAAATAACCGTATAAAATCATACACTACACGATTGAGTACATACATAGTGCATACATACTGTAGTGTTGTAAGGGTGGATTTGCAGGAGTTCAAGCTGCAAGACTGCCGAATGACTAAAGAAACATTGTCAGCAAGATGGTAGAAAACTGCACATGTCTTGTCTATTACCACCCACTGCTACTTATACCAACGACGGAAATAAGCGCAGTTACAATATCTTAATATGTGGGAGAGAATTGCTATAGAGAGTGACAATATTGTATTGCAATATTCAAAGTCAATACCAAATCAAAACTATTTAGCACATTATTTGTAATTGAAAGTAAGAGGAAAGAGTAAGAGGAAAGAGGAGGTAGAGAGAGAGAGAGAGAGAGAGAGAGATAGAGAGAGACCCAAGAAAGGGACCCAGAGAAAAGAGAGCCAGAGCACCAAAGAGACAGAGCCACAGTTACAGTCTTCTTTTATCCTTTCCTGACTATGTGACTAAAACCCAAATGTGAGACGTTCAAACTGACCAATCATGACCAATCAGATAATTACAACTTCCCCCAAGGTACTAAAGGTGTGACAATTCATTGACCCCCGTTGTCCACCCAGTTTGGCCTACAGCCCTATCAGCACCTCTGTGCCTTTAGGAATTCCAAATGGTCCTTGTGGTAGAAAGAGGGGGTGGAAAACAGTAAAGAAAACGTCTTGGTTCATTTCAAATATCTTGGATTATTTTCAATTCTACAGTGTTTAAGTGCATAGTGTATAGTGCATCATTTGGGACAACTATTTTGTCTTTTATAAGTGAATCATTGAATCAAATAATTAGTTCAAAGTTCACAGATTCATTCAGAAATGAAACAAGTGGTGCATGCATTTTCGTGTAGACTAGGAATCTATTCATACAACATACAAGAAGGATGAGAAGCAACCTCACTATGATGCAGCCTTCCAATCGAGAAGCACTCAATCTCATGAATTCGTTCAATCTTGTGTTCTTTTTTCTTCAAAAATAGTAATTAATTCGCAAATGTCTGTGTTGCGAGGAGCATTGAGAATCTTAGTGCTAATGTCACTTGGACTGATGCAAAGTACATAACATGGTGTCCTAACCAGACGCGATGCGATAAGATTAATTCCAGCGACAAATAATTTGTCTGTCCACATTAAACGCGACGCGACTGCGAGATGCGTAAAAATCAATAAAAACCAACAGCCAATCAGAACGGCGCATGTAGTTAGGACACAGTGTAATATTTAAAGCTGTACATTAACACTATTGTGCTAAACATTCTAAATATATTGTTTATATTTAATACCTCTTCTTTTGAAATTTCTATTCATCAAAGAATTCAGAATTTTTTTTATCAGTTTCCAAAAAAAAAAAAAAAAAAATTAAGCAGTACTAATGTTTTCAACATTGATTATAATTAGAAATGTTTCTTGTGCAGTAAATCAGCATATTAAAATTTCTGAAGGATGTGACACTGAAGACTGAAGTAATGATGCTGAAAACTCAGCTTTGCCATCACAGGAATACATTACATTTTAAAATATATTAATAAAATATATGCCTTGGTAAGCATAATATACTTCTTTTAAAACAGACAGAGCATCTTGTTTGTTTGTTTGTTTTTTGTGTGCTTTACTGTATCTAGGTTGATCATGTTGTGCAATGTTTCACCCCATATTTTTGGGTGAAATTCTCAGTAAAAAATTGATTTGCCACTAAGTTAGTCATGAGAAATGTCTCAAAGGGAATCCTCCACTAAACTAACTAGAACATCATCTTACTAATGCAGAATTAGTCATCATGACTAAATGCCTTTGGGGATTATAGCTCAGTCGAAGGATACCGTTGATTTCATCTGAATGAGTAACACAGAGTCACAAACTGACTTTGAATCCCAGATTCGCCTTCATTAATCTTCCTACTTCTGACCTTCCACATGCACCTCGTGACCACAAGACATGCAGAATTTTTAATCAAGAGGCAGCTTGTGTTGCAGGCAGTGAAAATCTATCATTCTCAAACTGCTATTGATGTGAACGTCAAGACCAGTGAGAGACCATCACACAGGGCAGAACTGCAGATCGCACAACAAAGCACTCAGTGTAATTAGCAGCGGGGCCCTTGCCTCCATCCTATGAAATCACACTGATGAAACCAGGAGTGACAGTGCAGTGGATCTGAAGCACGACAGAGCTGCAATTCGCTTTATTGTAATGTTGTAATGCAGGCCGAAAACTGATTACGACAGAACTGCAATTCGCTTTATTGTAATGTTGTAATGCAAGCCGAAAACTGATCAAACACAAGCTGTGTTGCAATCTCAGCAAGGGAACTTCTTCGAAATCTTTACTGTTTGACCGCTTAGGCTGTTTTTTCCCCCTCTGAAGTTCAACAGGTTGTATTGTTGTGGCATATTTAACCTTATAAAGCCTGCAGTGTCATATTTGATATTCAAATGTCTAAAGCCTCTAAATTATCAACATGATCAAAACTTTGCTGATAAATCAGTTGTACACAATCTACTACATCTGTCACCTGATTGATAGGTTTTACTTTAGTAAAAGTCCTTATAGTGTGATTAAAAAAATTGCCTCTTTCAGGATGTGGTGCATGTGTCCTGTTTTTCTGTGAAATCTTTACTGATTTTTAAATGAGTGATTAACTTTTATATTGTTAGTATTATTTCACTTAATGGACTGATGCAACTTAGGTTTACTTGAGTATTGATACATCATTTTTTTTAGAAAAGATTTGTTAAAATATGAGTATCAAATATCTCAGCAGGCACACGACGTCATAAGACATTGCAATTTGGTTGAATAATGGTTCTGACGTCAGGTGACCGAAATTCAATGTCAGGAAAACGTCTTTTGTCAATGTCAATTTGATGTAGAATATGACGACAGCTGAGGTTGATGTTGTGTTGATTTTAAGTCAGGGTTTTAAGGAACCTAAACCCAACGTCTGCCAAACGTTGTATTAACGTCCACACAACGTCAAATTATAGCATCATTAGACGTTGATATTTTGTTGGTTTTAAGTCATGGTATCTAGTAACCAGAAGCCAACATCTGCTAAACGTCACAAGATTAATGGCCACACAACGTCCAATTGTAGCATCATCAGATATTGATATTTTGTTGGTTTGAAGTCATGGTATTAACTGACCAAAACCCAACATCTTCTAAACGCTGTAAGATTAACGTCCTAACAACGTCCAATTATAGCATCATCAGACTTTGACATTTTGCTGGTTTTAAGTTATGGTATCTAGTAAACAAAAGCCAAAGTCTTCTGTACTTTGTGAGATTAACCTCCACACAATGTCCAATTATAGCATTATTAGACATTGGTATTTTGTTGGTTTTAAGTTAAGGTATATAACCTAAACCCAACGTCTGCTGATCGTCATAATGTTAATGTCCACAGAACAAAAATGTATTGACATTTCAAACTGATTTTATTTAGGTTAAAATCTATTGCTGATAATCCTGTCATTATATTATTTTGTGATATTTGTAGTATTTTCATGATAGATACACAATGTACAGTAGGTGGCAGTATGTGGTTTCGACACTAATCCGCCATGACACCCAGAGAAGAAGATGTACCTGTTGTGTGCATTGACCAGAGCATAGGTAAGGAAAATATAACTTAACTTTGGTCATGATAACATTTGTTTATTAGTTTTATTTTTTGTGGGACATAGCGAGCTAGCATTGTCAGCGAGCGATGGATTCTTGGGTAACACTTTATATGAAGAAATCTTGAAGATGTGCTCATCATACATTTTAAGCTGTTTATTTGTAAATGTAATTAATGAACAATAATTCCTGTAATAAAATAATGAAAAGAAAAACAGAAATACAAATACAAACACTTGAAAAAATTTTTTTAATGTTACATAGCAAAACACTGCAACAATACCTTTTAAAGTATAATGCCAAACTGCTATCAGCAATACCATGTATATTGCTGAGGCTATATAGATTTTAAAGAGTCAAAATTATTATTCATGACCTCTAATGCAAACATTAGCCATTAAAGGCATAATTGATAACTAATTGATACAGCAAACAAGTGTCTCTGGAACTATTTTATATATGATCGTTTATAAATCAGTGTAAAATTGATTATGAGCATGCACATTGAAAAACCAAATGCATGACTTATAAGTAATAAAATAATATAAATGTAACTATAACTATTCTTAAGCCCTATTTGGACGGGATTAACTTTACAAGGGTAGATGGAGTAATGTAATTTTACCACAGGACGTCTGTAATAGTAATGGCCAATTCGCACGGGATAAGATATCTCAGTAAAACTAGCAGAAGTGGGAGGGGTTATTCGATTTGCTCATCGCGGTCCCTCCTGTCGTCACATGCATATTACGTTGCTTCCTGATATCACGTGAGCAAACAACTATTTATATAAAACAGTTATGTCAGGTCGAACGATGTATTAATTAACTTCAGATTGGATTGTGTTGGTAATAGACACTTGCCTAATGCTAAAAGATGTTTTGTGCCTTTAACAAGTGTTTCGATCTTCTTTCTGATCTGAATGTTGTGTGAAAAACACTTGAGTTTTGCCACAGACTTGTCCCAGCGTCTAGAAGGCAACTGAATGCTTTTTCAAGCGTCTCCATACTTGAAAAACCACGGAAAACTACTTTTAAACAGGAAATGATTAAATATTTACGTACATATTTACAGCGGGTCTGTTCGCATGGGATTAATATTACCTGAGGTCATTTTTCCGCACCTTTCACTGAAGGTAAAAGTCACCGTAATCTTTACTGACATTGTCCGTAATGATTACTGAGATGGCACATTCGGACGGGACTAAAATCAAGGAGAAGCTCTGGTAATTATTACTTTACCCCACCTCTCCAATTTAAACTAGTCCCGTCTGAATAGGGCTTTATAATGCAGTATAGGTCTTAATGAGTCTTTATAAATATATTTATAGAATAGTAATACTTGCTTATAAATAAGTATAAATGGGGCTATAATTCATTATAAGCATGGTCTTCATAGAAAGTGTTACCGATTGTAGAGTTGGCACCATTTTCCACCTAGCTTAAAGTGCTTTAAGTTATACTTGGCTGCATCACAAGACTAACATAAGTATGATTTAGGGTTTTGTCTACAAATATAAAATTGAGTTAAAAACCCCAGTGAACATGCCATTGCCTCACCGTCAGTGTAATTTACAGAGAAGCAGCATTTAACCTTGCTTTTTAGTTTTGATTTATGCTAAAATATTCATTTACTATTAATCAGTGATACATTTTCATATGTGAACATGTTGTTAAAGTAATTTTAGTTTAAAGAATGTTATGCCCAGAATAAATGGCTGGTTGCTCCGTCAGAGAGGTGGGTGCACTGCCTGTGGTAGGGGAAACTGGCTTAAGTTATAGACTTGTCATTTTCATTTAAAGGGATACTTCACCTCTGGGAAGATGAATGTGTATTTAAAATAGGTCATTTAAGTAGAAGAAATGTGAAG
>JAPMNU011394429.1:0-12688 GCA_029874995.1 Alburnus alburnus
TGCCAAGATAAAAAATTTCAAAAAAAAAAAAAAAAAATCGAATTGGCTCTCTATACATTCATGTACAAAATTATGTAACCCTTAAAAGTCAAATTTTGTGCAGCATATTTTATGCCTTATAACTTTCAAACGCTGCCTGTAAGTGCTTAGAAGCTTCTGTCACCTCTCTACTGCAATCTTGGCCCATTCATTGCTTGAAAAAAGCTTTTAGATCATTGATAATCTTTGGTTTCCACATTATAACTGCTTTCTTCAAATTCCACCAAATCTGAAGACTGCACAGGCCACTCAAGAACATTCTATGACTGATCACTGAACCAAGCTTAAGTAGATGGATGTATTCTTTGGGATGGCTGTCCTGCAGGAAAATCCATTGATCATCTCTGCAGTGAAGGCATTACTATCTTTGCCAAAATGGCTTGATACTTTAAATAATTCATGTTGTCCTTCATACAGTCAAGATTTCCACTTCCTGCAACAGCAAAGCACCCCTATAAGACTGGACCACCTCCATGTTTGACCATGGAGATGGTGTACTACTACTGCTACAACTACTACAACTACTGCTTATAAGCTTTGCCTTTTTGCACCAGACATACTGTACCGCTAATCCATGGGTCCAAAAGGTTCCAGTTTGGTCAAATCGCTCCAAAAAACATTCTTCCTGAACTCCACAGATCTATCCAAAGGATGTTTAGCTTACTCAAGTCGGCCTTTTATGTTCTTCTTGGTCAAGAGTGGCATTCAGCAAGATGTCCCAACATGAAGGCCATGCTATGTTCTTCTTATGCTCTGCATTGAAATGTTTTTTCCTCCTTTCATCAGGTCACTGTGCAAGTCTTTGGCAGTAAATTGTGGTATTTTCTCAGTTTCTCTGATAAAGCAGTTTATTCCCCTTTATGAAATTGTGTTTTTTCTTCAACACCCTCAAAGCTTTTCTGGTACAACAAAATTTTAACTTATGAATAAGGCTGTCAGCTGTGTCTCTTTGAACGTTTAGTGTTTTGGAAATATTATTGTAGCCATGGACTTTCTAATGTAATAAAACATGTGTTCTCTATTGCTTTTGTGAGAGCTCTTTAGACTTGGCCATATTTGGTATTCAACTTTTGCTCATGTATGGGCTAAATGTATGTATGTGAAAAAGAACAAGATAATTCAGTTTTGTTATAGAGTTTCCAAAGGCTTATGTGATTGTAATTATGTGGGATGGATATGCACATGTTGGATAATATGTAAAACTTTGTGTCAGGTATTTTACAGAAATCTGCTCAGCTCTCTGCTGAGTTCTGTGGGAGCAGATTCTGTGTGGGCCTGTTTATCAGTTTAGCTGATCCACCTTCTGTACTGTACAGACCATAAAGAACAAAGACAGTATTGCTTGTGAGTTCAGTTCAGTGAATCAAGCACCTATTTTATAACATTTATACATGATGCCTGTTGTTGTAATTACAAGTAAATAAGCACAACAAATATGCATTTTACAATGAACATTTTGATAGGCCTAACACTATCAATTTTAGGATGCTTTGGCTTATTAAAGAGCTTACAATACTTTAAAACGTTGCAACTCCGTTTCCTGTTGGAAGGAATGAGATGTTGTGTAGAATGAGAAACAGTCATTGTGTAGAATGAGAGGTAGAACAGAATAGGCCAATGGAATTGGCGTGTGAAATTTGTATGCCAGGCCTCCGCGTTCCAAGCAAATACAGCTAAGCTTCTCACATCCTATCAATACTCAGGATAAATTGATAACCGCACATCNGAAAGTGTGGGTGAGCTCCACCTGACGAGGGTGAGACTACCGGCCGCAGTGACTGGTGATGGAGCTATCTTCGTCCAGGGGAAGATACTGGATTCACTGGCAGGGAAACTGAACAGTGGAAGAATACATCACTGTTAAGGAACCAGTACATACGGAGCACTAGCCAGATTACAAGGGCTTACCTGAAAAAGGGGCATACCATGAGTAATGGGCCTGGTAGATGAGTTCGGCAGATGAACTCACAACCAGGACTCTGAACTCACTACCAGGATTACCGTAAGAGTGCTGAATGATATAGAAAGATGGCCGGGGGTTCACCATTCAAAGGAAACTCTAGCTCGTCCTGAAAAAACACACATTATCACATCAGAGAGGGGAAAGGCACTAATGCAAGCACTACACCCAACCAGTTTGTCCAAGATTTACCTGTTATTACCTAAGACACTAAACAGAACTGTTCCCATGCAGAGATTAAAAAATCTCGCAAAAGTGTTGGGTGTAGCCCAGCCCATAGCTTTACATATGTCTGCTAATGAAGCACCGTTCGCCAGAGCCAATGTGGCTGCGATACCCCTAGTGGAGTGAGCTCTCACTCCCAATGGGCACGGTACACCTTGTGAGAATAACAAGATAAGAATGAAATCCACAATCCAGTGAGCCATTCTTTGTTTGGAGACAGCCTTCCCCTTCTGCTGACCACCGAAGCAGAAGTTCAAAGCAGTAGTTCTGTTCAGATCACCTGAAGCTCAGGACAATGTGAGAGTCTGCCGGCCCTAATTCCAAGCACGATTCCCTAACAGAAAAGGCTTGTAGGTACCCCACCCTCTTGATGGAGGTGAGCACAATCAGGAGGGCTGTCTTTATAGAGAGGGCACTAAGATTAACTACTTGTTAAGGCTCAAATGGATCTTTCTGTAAGGCCTGTAAGACCAAAATAAAGATCCCAAGAGGGGAGGAGGTGAGGTCCTGGAGAATGCTGCATCTCAGGAAACTAATAATCAGGTCGTGCTTCTTCAAGGACCTGCCACCCACCATGTCACGGTTAGATGCTTCTGTGACCACGTAGACTTTCAGTGTGGAGTCTGACAGGCACATCCCAAGGCTCTACTGGAGAAAGGAAAGCACAGACCCGATGCAACATCTCTGTGGGTCTTCATCTCAGGAAGAACACCATGTAGTGAAGAGGCACCACTTCAAAGCATAGGGCTGCCTAGAAGTGGGGGCTCTTTCCTAAGGGATTGTGTCAATTGCCACTGGTGATAGGCCTCTGAATTCCTACTCATCCCATCCCGGGATGAGACTTGGAGTTTCAAGAGATCTGGCATGGGTGCCAGATTGTGCTCTGCCCCAGAGAAGAAGGTCCTTCCTCAGGGGAGCCGATGCCGTCAATGTGAGCTCTGAGAACCAAGTCTAGTTGGGCCAGGTGCGACCATTAGGACTTGTTCTTCTTCTTCCCTGACTTTGCACAGTATTTGTGCAATGAGGCTCACTGGGGGAAGCATATACTTGTGCTGGCTCCGGGGCCAGCTGTGAGCCAGTGTGTCCATGCTAAGGGGGTCTCGGTCAGGGAATACCACAGAGGACAGAGTCTCCACTCTCCATGTAGTATAACTTGTCGCAAGAGCGCACTGGCTGCACGATTGAGGTCGCCCGGAATGTGAGTGGCTTGCAGAGGCTTCAGCTGCTGCTGACTCCAGAGGAGGAGATTGCGGGCAAGTTGTGACATGCAACGAGAGCGGATGCTGCCCTTTGGCGATATATACGCCACTGTTGCTGTCTTGTCCATCCGGACCAACACGTGCTTGCTCTGAATCAACAGTTAAAACCTCTTCAGGCATAACAGCACTGCCAACAACTCGAGGCAGTCGACGTGCCAGTGCAGATGGAGCCCTGTCCAGGGTCCTGAGGCTGTGTGCCCATTGCATACAGTGCCCCAGTCTGTCTCGGAGATGCTGTTGTGACAACAACATGCCTACACAGAAACGCAAGGTCTGATCGAGGGCTTAATAAATGGCGAAAAATCGGCCCACCACCCCACCTCCCTTAGGTCAGCCTCTGCATCCTTCATGAATATGCGATGAGACAGGTCTATCACCGTGAACCAATCTTGGTGTTGAACACATGAGAGGATGTGCTTCTATGTGAGCATCTTGAACGGGAGCCTGTTCAGGGCCCAATTCAGAACTCACAGATCTGGGATTGGTCTCAACCCACTTCCTTTCTTGGGTACGATGAAGCAAGGGCTGTAATACCCCTTTTTCATCTCAGCCAGATGGACAGGCTCTATCTCCACCTGGAAGAAAGCGACATTCTTGCCTCGTACTGAGGTAAGAAGCCTGCCGCTGTACCTGGACGGGCGCCTGAAGAACTGAATCGCGTAGCCGAACCAGAGCGTTCTGATGAGGCAGCATGATGGGCTGGGAAGTGCTGGCCACGCGTCCAGACTCAGTACTAACGGCACCAATGGAATGATGTCCGGTGTACCTGAGGTGGGTAGTTTACTGTGTGAGGGAGCAGGGAAAGCCATGCCGGGAGGAGCGATGAGTTTGTGCAAGAAAAATATTCATATTTAACACGTTACAAAGTAAAATTCTAGCTTCCGTCCAAACGGTCATACGTCTACTTGTGTCTTCAAAACTTCTAGTTTTGCCAAATGCAGAGGCCCTTTCACACCAAAAGTTAAATAAAAAGCTTCAGGCTGCTCAAACAAAGATGCCAATCTAGGTTGCAGAAGAATAGGATGCAGGAGAAGTAAGTAGCTGCTTAAAATGAATATTATTCAGAAGGAAGCATTTGCAGAACAACTGCACAAAAATTGCAGTGATGCATAATATATCATATCATGAACAAGATTTCACGAATCAAACTCCCTCCCAACAATTTCTGACTCGGATTTCCATGGTGTTATTATATTCTGGATGTGGGTAGAAACAAATCATATAGAACAGTGAAATCACTCACTGTAACATTATCTTCATATTGCTGACACTCTACTTGTGTCCCACACAAGATGGATCACTGGAGTGCAATACTGTCTTTTATTCCTGTTGGTTTTTGCCGCATGGAGTAACAGCTCATTTGCATAAAGTTAATCTTTTATCTACTTTGTTGTGTTGTTGGACATGGCACCATCCTGTCACTGATGCTTATGCTGCTAGAAACCATCAGGATTCATTGAAAGTTAATGAGTTCTGGTCGCGTTGTCACTGCAGATTGATGTCAATGTGAACACTGCTTTAGACTCTATAGACATGGTAAAATGAGGTTATAGGTTCAAATCCTGGAAAAGACCGGAGACTGCAGTTTCAGGACGGCATTTCTAGGACTCTAGTTTTTTAAGGAATGGTTTATCAAATTTTATAGCACTTACTATTCAATTATGTATTATTATTTTTTAGGGATTCTTTAAAATTTTAATCATTATATTGCCCTAACCAACCCCTAACCAAAAAACATAACTGTTGACAACCCTCTTGATTTGCTTCAATATATGAGCCCCTATATTCTGGTTTTAAATTCAGTTTTCTCTGTAAGAAAGACCTTCTTTTTTTTAGGACGAAAAGTAAGCTCGTTTCTGTGTATGTGTGAGACTTCTCTTTAATTAGCCACAGCATGTTGTTGGCGCTTCTCTTCTGATGTGCAACCGGTTAAAAAAAAGTGCAGTAAACAGTGTTTGCGCTACAAACTTAGTTTACGAATTAGATATAGATATATTATTAGAATATGATAATAAATATCAGTTTGCAAAATCAAGCAGCATAATGAACGGTTTTTAAACAGTTAAATAACTGGAAGCAGCTGACACTGGATGACTTGACCACACCCACTCTTATATAAAAATATGGTGGACAGAAAATAAAAATTAAAAAATTCTGTGTGTTTAGTCTTTCCACCTGTATTTTTTTTTTTTTTTTTTTNCTGATGGAGCAGAATTGGCTAGGTGGCGCTGTCACAAAAATAACCCTGGGTCCTACAAATGAGGTCCTGAAACAATCTCTGGTATTGTAGGATCATTGCAAACAATGGATGTGCAAAGTTGTTTATTTCTTTGTATTATTTTCGCACACCTTTTCTGGATATGCCAGAAAGTAAAATTAACCACAGCAATGTAACTGCTTGCAGCAATTTAATTATTTAAAGTATGCATAATTCTACCTCAAAACAAAGTCTTATTATTGAAACAGAATTATACTGTGCATGCCGTTTCTTAATATGATAAACCATCACAAATAATAATGTTTGATAAAGAGAGATCTTACTGTGTTCCAAGTTGGCTGTAGACACAGAACAAAAGCCTTTGTGAAACCAAAGTTGACAACACAAAGGAATTATTACACAACAGCAGCATTTGCATTAAACATTTGCAAAAATTCTGCATTGAACATACAGCACTAGACAATGCGGAAAGTGTTAAGTTTCCACTAGGGAAATTCAAATTAATTCTCACAGCTAAGATCCAGTTTAAGACAAAGTTGCAGACTTTGGCAGGCCACAATGGAAAAGATTTTTCAGTAGATCCCCAACAGTGAACCCTGGTTGTGTCACTCCTGGTAGCAAGGAAGGGTGAAACTGGATCTTAGTGCAGCAGTCTTTATTGAAAACAAAATCAAACTAACAGAAATACTCAGGCTTCTCAGAAATACCAAAAACAAGACCAGAACAACCAGTAAACAGCAACAACGACAGACAACCAAACAGGACTAAACACAGGGCTTAAATACTCTGAAAACGAAGGGAGAAACTAACTAGACACCTGAACTAAGGACTCTAATCAAATCTGTAACCAAATAGACAAACAGGCAGGGGATGGAGGAAGACTGAACCAGATGGAATAACCCGGAAACACAGACATGAATAGAACCGAAAAAGAGAACTCTAAACATGAACAAATAAACTCAAAATGTGACAGGTTTTCTATTTCCCAGCAATCCTCTATTATGTTAAACTTTAGTTCTTTGCTTTTGTGAGAGATAGAGATAGAGACCTAAAAAAGTTAGGCGACCAGAAGTGCATTCATATTTTTTATTAAAATATATACTTAAAAAATGTGTATATAAAACACTTTGACAATATTAATTCACACAAGCTCAGTGTGCTGCAGCATTCTTTGTGACACTTCTATTTGATTTTAGTGTAATCTGCAGTTTTGCAAATTAAGCAAACTTCACACAAGCAAATGAAGTTGAATTGAACAACGTTTCATACAGATGTAGAAATACTCCCCTGTTCCTCTGTAAGCTTTCAGTGCTGTAATGATAATGCTGCAATTATGTTTCAACAAGGGAGGACTTCACAAGATGTGTAAAGAGGCCGAGTCTGCGATGAAACATTTCTCCACTCACATTCAATTGTAGCCAGTAGAACTGAAATCCCTCTATGTAAAGTCCTGTAAAGAAACAGTTCACCCAAAAATGAACATTCTGTCATCATTTACTTACCCTTCTGTCATTCAAAACCTGTATGACTGACATAAATTCTGAAGAATGACTTTATAGAACTTAAATACACCCATTATTATTATTTTTTTCGCCAGTTAATTTTCACATGATGTCATGGAACCATGAAACATGGCATTGATTTGTGATACTGAATTCCTGGATACGCCACCATCGTCAAAGGATGGCCCTGTCTCAAATGGCACACTTCATGTGCACTTGCGGTCTTGTGGACACAATGGCTGCCGCAAACACGTGTCTGTTAAGTCCACAAGACCGTAGGCTGTCCCATTTGTCATTTTAGGTCTCAGAAGGGTCCCCTTTGCGGCTGATATGTGCTCACGATGCACACTTTTGCCGAAGCCGCACTAAAGCAAGACGTCTACCCAACAGTCAAGGTGGCATTACGTCATGAAAGTGTGACTTGGAGGAAGATCGTAAGGGCATAGGGTTCCATTTGGGACAGGGCCGTAGAGGAACAGGGAAGAGTCCTTTACAATCTGTCATAAGACGAAGGCAGTCTTGTCACTGTCCATGTTTTTAAAGTCACAAACTCATTCATTCATTTTGCTCCTCTGTCAAGTTTTTTTTTTTCTGCAAGTGAACAAAAAACAAAAATCACCATCACTTCTCTTATTAACACAAAATCACCTTACCACAACACTGTCCACAAAAAAAAAAAAAAAAAATCCATCATAAAAGTGAAATTCCGCTTGTGTTGGTAGAAAACAAAAGAAAAAAGACTTCATGTGTGAAGTATCCTTTTTTGTTCTTCTTTCAAGTTATGCCTCACAGCCCAGAGTGCGATCCAAGCGTACATACAGAGAATATGAATGTCATTGAATGGCAGCCTAGTTGGCAACTCCCGTATCCTTTCCAATGTACATGTCAGCAAGTTTTTTAAACTGCGGCCCCCAGTTAGAGAGGTAATCATATTCATGGTCTCCCTCAGTCACAGAGGACTCCAGAGAGCTCAGTGACTCAGCGATTGATCCACTGCCCTCATAAGCATAAGTGGCGAGAGAGTCATAGGGAGGTGCGAAAGGGTCTGTGTCGTTGTCTTGCAGTCTGCTAATAATGAAGTCTCTAACATCCGCACACTCCTTCATGGGTGAAGGTCTGTGATAGGGAAACAGCATCTCAGGGATGATGTCGCGCCGCAGCTTGTTGCTTTCGATCACCTCCGGGTGGCGCAGTGTGCCGATGTCAAAGGCTTGCGTGTCCTCCTCGCCGCCTCCCTCGTCGTTATAGCTGACTACGTTATCTCTGACGTCTTCTTTTGAGATGATCAGCGGTTCCTTCCTCCTCTGCTTCTTTAAAGCTGAGAACAGCACCACAATCACTGGAAAAGAGTGAGCAGATGGGACCTTGGTCAGTATCATCATTGTTAAAGCTGGCATGAAATTAAAATCTTTTTTTTTTCTAAATGCATGTTATCTTATTGTGAACGAATCATCCATGCATATGTTTTTTTTTTTTCTCATAATTTTTAGTCATAACTGGATTGTCTGGAGAAATTACAGACTTTTCTCTGGTGTCGCATGCAGGACCAATCATGTAGTATGTTTTAACCTGTTTCAATCTGCCTTTATCCAATCAACAACCAATCAACACTCAGATATATGTCACAATACAGAAAAAAGATCTGTCACTACTTCGGTTACCAGTGTTGGGGTAATGCATTACAAGTAATGTGACTTTCATAATCAGATTACTGTTTTAATAACGAGAAAAGTAATGCATTACTTTTAAATTTACGACCAAATATCTGAGTTACTTTTTCAAATAAGTAATGCAGATTACTTTGTTTTCCCATTTATTGACTGACAGCTCTCCTGTTCCCTTGTTGAGATAAATCGAGAGTAAAGTGCAGAGGCATAGAAGGATACAGTACCACTTGCTAGCTAGTAACACAGTGGGTGAAAACTCACTAAGAAGGATAAGGATGCAGAGAAGTATCGCCACTAGCGCCCCAGTGCTGAGGCCAGCAGAGAGCAGCAACGCATCAACACTGCAGGAACGCATGTTGCCGGTGGCGTCACAGCTGCACACACGAATGGTCAAAGTGCTGGTGCTGCTCTGGATGGGGTAGTCGCTGTCGGAGATAACTACTGGCAGATAGTAGACACTCATTTCACGCCTGTTAAATCCACTTCTTCTGGTCAGGATTCTGGCTGTGTTATCTTTGGGAGAGGTGGGGGTTAAGAGAACATTCAAACAGTCAGAGCTGGAGATATTATCTCATGCTGAGTCAAACAACAGGAAAAATAAAGCTGTTTTTGTTAGTGCCAAAATAGAAAAAAAGATTAAGTATGCGTTTTCCATAAGCTTCAAGATTTATCCGTCAAAGGAAAGATTTATTCACCTTCATTATCAAAGATGGTGAAGTTTGGATTCATCGAACTCAAGCTGAATACAAATTTGTGACCCACAAGCGGTTCATCTGTGTCGATGGCACTGATAGTCTGTATGAGCTGAAATGGAAGACGTGTTTTTGAATATGCAGAATAATATGTTCTGTTTACAACCATTTTAATAATTTAATAATTCCATTTCATGGTCACACAGTCAAAAGCATATATACATTTTACCTACCTGCCCAGCTTTGACATTCTCACACACAAATGTCTCATAAATCATGGCAAACTCTGGCGCATTGTCATTCACATCCAAAACTTTTATCAAGACAGGAACACGGCTTCTTTGATGAGGGTTATCTGATGAGAGTAACACAGTGTAAAATAGCCAGGAAAGATATTTTCATTCTCATACTTGTTTAGGTTTAAATAAATAGCCTGGTAACACATCATATGTGATATGTCACCAGGCAACGCTATTTCTTTATGCATGTATTTACTTACTCATCTCACTGGCCAGGACTGAGATGTTGTGCCACTTTGACACTTCCCTGTCAAGAGACTTAAGAATTGTGATGGATCCATTCTTGGGGTCGATGTGGTAGAGTCTCTCTGGGTCTGTGTGGTGATCTACTGCATATCTATGGGCAAGTTTAAGAAATAAATAAAAATAAGTTGAATAGTCACTGACATTCCCTGAAGTCTGAAGAATAGCAGTTGTTATAAATTGGATCAGCCAGCTGCCAGGAAATGACCTGTGACTATATAAAATATGACTTCTCAACTTTTATTTCTCATCATGTTGATTTCCATGAACAATTGTAACTTTGCATCTCACAATGTGATTTTTCTTTTTTATTGGAACCTTTTTAAGGTATTTTCAAGAACCAATAGTGGGCACTGCTCCAACACTATACTGTGCTATAAACTAAATTAAACTCACTGGAGCAAATTCACCAAATAGTTTAAACCCCATTTTTGCATTATATTTCAGTGCAAAAACCTGCATCTCATTTGCTAGCCACCCACAATCCAGTTTCACTATGCGCTATCTGCATATATAGTACTGTGGCATGTGTTTTTAAAATGTCATTTGTTTCACTGCACACGAATCTTTCTATGTAGATTAGACTTAAAACAGATTGTGCATTATACACCAAAAGTCAGCACTATTGGTTTGTGTACATTTTCTAGATATCATGGGAGCAGTAATTCATCAAATGATAATCAAATGAAGAAGAACGTAAACTAGGCATATGTCCATTTTTATTTATTTTTTAATCTTTTTTTTGCATTTTTGCAGTCAAGTGCATTTTTGTTATTTTAAAGACTCGATTCAGGAGCTGGAGCAATGCAGCCCCAGTGAAGTATGTCAGATCCCGGTAATCTGCTGTACCTTCTACAACCTAGAGCTGAATCAGCATGCAAAACTGAGAATTGCAGCATGCAAATTGCATTCAACAGATTTTTTTGGGGCGTGTTTGTGCCGTTATCCGATTTGCATAATTAATTTAATGATTCAGGTGCTGTGCAGACAGTGTGTGCAAATAAAACACTGCCAGCAGGTGCAAACCACATTGGTGAATTCCCTGCAGTTAGTGTTGAATTATTAAATATTTCAAGTGCTCACTGAATTGGGTAATCTGTGGCATCGGGGTCCCAGGCTGTAATAGTTCCAATTGCTGTTCCTTTTGGTGTGTCCTCATTGACCTCAAAGACATACTGAGGCCTGCTGAAGATAGGAGGCTCATCCACATCTTTGGCTGTGACCTTGATGATAGCTGTGTCAGAGAATGGGCCCAGATGAAAGAAGTTGGGGTCCTGGTGTGTGTTAGTCACCTCCACTTTCACAGTGTACACACGCTTGCTTTCATAGTCCAGTTTCTGGAGGAAGATCAAAAAGAGTGGCTGTACATATTTTCACTGCGTTATACATCATAACCGATTCATAAATAATGATACAGGTTTTTACCTTTTTGACAACGATAACACCCTCTTGGGATATCTCATCTGTAATTATATCTAGATATTCTTTGCCGTCTCCTTCTACAATTCTGTATTTCATTTCAGCATTTTCTCCCTCGTCACCATCATTGGCTTTTATTCTGCCCACAGTTGATCCGATTTCTGCCGACTCATAAGTGCTTAGGTGGTAAGAACCTCGAAAAGAAAAGAGGTTACATTTATTTCAACCATATGCAGTATTTTTTGTTTTTTTGCCCATTTTAGTCTTAATTCTAAGGCTTTTATGGCTTTTAAAGTCAACATTGACCCTATTTGATTACTTAATGCATTTGGTTCTGTTAATGTTAATCTTAAGACAAAAAAAAATCCTCATTATATTTGAATTAACTTCTAATAACTAATTAATAACCAATAGCAGCAATAGTGAACTCACATTCCATTATGTTATTTAATGTACAAGTCCCACCCTACACTTCTTCTTGTTAAATATGCCTTCTTTCTTGGAAATATGTCAGAAATACAATTCACAGTTCAGGAAGTACAATATGTCAGAAAATCAATTCAAACAGTAGATGAGTTGCAATTCACTTTGACTTTAAACTTATGAATTAGTGACATCTTACTGTAAGCAAAACGTGGCGGGCTGTCATTAACATCTGTAAGGGTAACGTTGACCGTGGTGGTTCCAGACAGACCACCCATCTGTCCTGCCATGTCTTTGGCTTGAATAACCACCTGATACTCCTTCCGCACTTCCCGATCCATACTGGAAAGGGCTATTCTGACAATTCCTGCACAGAAAACACTGATTAACCATCAATCATAAAACAACATATCAATAACATAGTGTAAATGTAAAATGTATTAATATTAATCTGTTTAAAAAATATATATATACTTTTATACAGCAAAGACACAATAAATTGGTCAAAAGTGACACTAAATACATTTATAATGTTACAAAGGATTTCTATTTCAAATAAATTCTGTTCTTTTAAACTTTCTATTCATCAAAGAATCCTGAAAAAAATATGTATTTCAAAAAAATGTGTCTTGTGCACCAAATCAGCATTCTAGAATGATTTCTGAAGGATTCATGTGACACTAAAGACTGGAGTAGCCTAATGGCTACACACACACACACACACACACACACACACACACAC
>JAPMNU011394459.1:0-10601 GCA_029874995.1 Alburnus alburnus
AGACCCAGGTAGTTAGACTAGGTGAGATATCCAAGTGAGGACGTCGCCAGGAGACGAGACTCAGATATCAGGTGGGGACGTCACCAGGAGATGAGACCCAGGTACCCAAGTGGGGACGTCGCCAGGAGACGAGACCCAGGTACAGAGTTGGGTGTCCATTTGTAGACACCCCAGATAGTTAGGTTTAGGGAAAAAATCCACTACACTATCCAGATTGCGGTTTTAAGGGACTTTTGAAAAGTCCCATAGAGAAGTGAGGAATTTACCACTTCTAGGAGATCTGCTTCTAAGCAGTTTAACACACTTTTGAAAAAGGAAGTGGGGATTGTGTCAAGGGCGCAGGTTGATGTTTTAAGGTGCTGTACTGTTTCTCCCAAAATTTTACCATGAATTTCTTCAAAATCAGACATAGTGACTTTGTGCGGATGTGGTCTGATCTGTCTGACCTCAGTGCCACATGAGGATATGCTGATTGCCTTTCTGATATTATTGATTTTCTTGGGAAGCAAACTCACTGCATTTGCTGTCTGAGAGCATTTCACAGGGAATCTGCCTTGGGGGTTTGTTAGACTCTTTACAGTAGCAAAAAGAGTGTGTGTGTTGTTTATGTTTCTGTTTATAATACTAGAGAAGAAACTCTGTCTAGCTTTGCCTAATTCCACATTGAAAGCATAGAGGCTGTCTTTGTAGATGTTATAATGGACTACAAGTTTTGTCTTCCACCAAATGTGCTCAGCTTTTCTGCATTGTCTTTTCATATTTTGCACTGCTGTTGAGTTTCTCCAAAGTGATTTTTGTCTGCCACTCTTCTTCCTGACTTTCACAGGAGCAATATCATCTATTACACTCTGTACTTTTGAGTTAAAGGACTCGATGAGAGAATCAACAGAGTCCGCAGATATGCTTGGTGTTAAAGATATGGCCTTCTTAAATAGCAGACTAGTGTTCTCATTTAAGCAACTCTTCTTGACAGACAAAGATCTAGCTTCAATAGTAGGAGAGATCTATACTGTATGTCAAAGAAAATACAGAAATGATCAGACAGTGCTACATCCTTAATAACAATCGATTAAATTTTTAGACCCTTAATGATAAGTAAATCTAGAGTGTGTCCACGATTGTGTGAGGGTCCGTGTACATGAGTCAGATCAAAAGTATTTAAAACAGTTTATTTTGCCATATTGGTTTCTGCATTATCTATGTGAATATTAAAATCCCCAGCAATAGTAAACCAGTCAGACACTGAGGAAATTGTTGATAACAGTCCTCAGCAAAGGCAGGAGATTTTTTTTGAGGCCTGTAAATAATGATAAGTAAAATGCATGGAGCACCTTTTAACACAATACCCAGATATTCAAAAGATGGGTAATTCCCAAAGAATTTGGGTCTAAATTACCTTTTAGATGCCTTTGTCTGAGAGGATGTTGCAGTACACTATCATATAGATCAGTGGTTCTCAGACCCTCCTCTCTGCACATTCTGTATGTCTCCTTAACCTGACACACTCAGTTGAGTTCATAGAGCCGTGTTCTGATGATGAACTCATCATCCGAATCAGGTGGATTAAAACACGGGACATTCTATCAGGGGAGGAAATCACTTACAATTATGGAGACTCAGATTGGCCATTGGCCTTACCTCCTCCGTTATGTCTTTGTGCCCCAAGAAAGGAGTTTGTGGTGGAAGGGGCAAGGGAGGTCAAAGTGAAGACCTCAAATACTGTCCAGCTGGGTGGAGCTCATGACTGGAAGCTGTTAGCTGACTTGAACCAGAGGCTTCGTTTCCCACCCGAAATTGTAATTACTGTTTCCTCCACATCTGTTTCTCACTCATCTCAGGAAAGTGCAATAAAGCAAGGGATATTACCATCTCATCCTAAAATGTAACTAAATAAACATGAATACGTATGAATACATACGTCATAGTCACAGGGCGTCGGCGCTGTGTCAAGTCGGACACAATTTCTAACCGGCATGCATTACTTCAAGTCAGCTACCGATCGGACTGTGTAGCACTGTGCACCGAACTGTAATGGGCAACATGGATCCTATGACAAGAGGTATCTGGTCTTGAGTTCATTTTAGATATCTTTGGACCGTGTTGTGATTATATTTCAGTTAAACCGCACCAGTTAGTTTGAAAGCCTGAAGAGGTGGGTCTCGGCCCATTTGTTTGGCAACGTTTAAGCAATGGTAGTACAAAGGTGTTTACCAGCTGTAGCGAACTTTTCCGGAAAGCTCACTTTGGCAAGCTGTTTCGAACTCCCAAAACGAACTCCAAACGAACTTCGTTTAGACCTAATTTTGTCCGAAATGACGTTTCAGCAGTTCGTTCTTTTATTTAGCTTTAAGTATATCAGGGCCTTTTACACTTAGTCAAATAAACAGAGCAATCACACCAGAGATTGTTTTAATCTAACCAAACCTTCCAAGTGTGCACAGACCCTAAATCTAGTTCAATGTACCTTAATGGAATGTTGGAAAAGTACTGAAAAGAACTCAAATGTATGTGAATCTTATTATGAACCTTATCGGCTTGGATCAAGAATCTTCTTTAGGTGATGTAATATTCACGAGTAGTACTAACTGATTTACTGAAAGGCAGGTAAGTGGACGCTACATATAGTAGGATTCCCACTTACTGCTTGGTCATCAAACAGCTTTCTTTAGTGTGTCCAGAAGCTGGAAGATGGGAACTTTTAACTTTTAACCTTATTGGAACTAAAAGAGCATCTTTTGACTGTGGGAATGCAATGAACTTTGCAATACAGTTCAGATGTTCTGGTTTTAGGGCCTGCTGCTGTGATCTGTAACACATAAAGTCTTGTCATGGAGTGGATTGTGGTTAAACAAGTCTCTTTCATCTGCCGCAACGCAGATGTGATGCACTAAGTGAGCATGTTTATGAGGAACAGTTGTTCTGCTGCTTCACTGAGCTGTGTAGTGATTGGATGAATGGCTTAAAGGGATAGTTCAGCCAAAATAAAGAGTCTGTCATAATTTTCTCACCATCATGTTGTTCCAAACCTTCTTTTCTTCTGTGGAACACAAAAGAAGATATTTTGAAGAATAAAAAAACTGTTTTGCCAATACAATAAAAGTCTGAAGTACAAAGCAATACTGAATCCTACTGACTTATGGACATTTTTCACAATTTTGTATTCTGCAGAATAAATAAAGTCATACAGGTTTGAAACAATGAGGCTGAATAAATGAGGACAATTTTTATTTTGAATGAACTATCCCTTTAAGTGAGCCCTCTGATGATTGGTCACACACTCTCTTTATACTATGATGTCACTGAATGGCTGTTACTCCTGGAGAATTCATACTTATGTGTATTATAATTTATAATAATATCTGTGCATTTTCTCTTCCAAGAAAACAGGCTAAATTATTAGTAATTCATAATATACTAAGGGGCTCGTAATATACTATACCTCGTAGACAGAGAACCATGCTTCCCAAGTATCTCCAATGGTAATAACATTGTGAGAGCATCCATCTCGTAAATACAATCATTCCGGCGTGTCTTGTAGGCAGAGTGAGTGACAGGACGAACAGTCCCTATGGAAACAGGGCTGAAATCCTACAGCTGTAATCTTAAATGTCATCTTTGGTGAGCAATTGACAGGTATTAACCGCTAATCCTGTCTGACATCCTCTCCACACACACACACACACACACACACACACACATTGGGTTTTCCTGTTTTAATGACTGACCCGTCCAGCAGCTCAGTGGAGAAACGTCCAGACAGCGCACAAAGATGTGACCCCTGCAGTGCACAGAACTGAATGGCATAACTCAGACACTTCTACAAAAAACAACATACCAAACTATTACTTTAACAAGGTCATAAATTCACAGCCAGAGTAATAAGTTCAGCCACATCTAATGAAACAAGACATTACTCCTTCTTAGTTAACTGAGCTGTCCAGGCCTGCAGCTCAGACAAAAGACACTTATATGGCGGAGGTTCTGAAAAGGGTCTTGTAAGCATGGTTAAATAATTACAGGAACTAGTCAAATATTCAAGTGAATCCCTGTGTTTTGTACTTTCGTGGCTGCTTTTAATGGACATTTTCATGAGGGCAACATTAAGAATTAATGGGCTAAAACGGGCCACAGATAATAAGAGAGAAAGGGAATGAGATGAAAAAGATAGAATAGCATGGGGGAGTGAAGGACTAGGGTTGAGAAAGGTGAGAGGCCATAGTCTAATTTAAGAGAGTTTAATGTAAAAGAGAGAGAGAGAGAGAGAGAGAGAGAGAGAGAGAATGCATCCAGATGTTTTATGCTTTTTGTAAAAAAGGATTATTCCGATTAAACTCATTACAGTAACAGATTTTTGAGCCATCTGCAATGCAACAAACCAAGAAGCGATAAAACGCATCTCTCGTATGTTAATATTAATCAATGCTAATTTAAAAAATATATAATAAATTATAATAACAACAACAATAAATGCATAAATCAAAACTTTAATACAAATTATTATTATTATTATTTCTAAATTCGTTCTTGGGCGATTCTCACTAAATGTAAGGCAAATATCTCCTAAGCAAATTTAATTCACTCCAAAATAAAAATAAGAAATTACATTTTTTCATGATAATTAAGCACAATAATTAAAAAGTCTATACACACACAATAATAAATAGATAGATAGTTAAATATAAATAAACAAAATAAAGATTTTTGTTCTCAGAAAAATTGTTTACATTTTGAAGTATTTTATTGATAGAAATAAATCAATTATATTTTGCATAAAAAATGCTAAATTTAGGACCATCAAGATGTTTTGCATTGTGGCAAAAAAAGAAAAAAGGAAAAAAATGAGATAAGAAATAGAAATAATTCTGTTTTATTTTGGGGTGGCCAGACATGACCTGGACATGTTCTTGTCAGGTTTCATAAGATTCACCTTGGTAGAGAGAAATGGAGCGAGAGCAGGAATGACTTCGAGGAACAATCTGAGCGAAACAAGAGTGAGATTGTAAAGGTTTTTCTCTAGGTCATGTTCACGTCAGTAATGTTTGGAGGAGACTGAAAGACGAGGACAAGAGAGTAAGACCTAGTGGCGCACTTTTAAACAGCTTTTAAAGTGCAAGCACACCTGTCAATCAGACAACACACACCCCACCTGCCTAACTAACACACACCCACACCCACACACACACACACACACACACTTTCAAGTCCAAATCCAAACTGCACATTCAGCAGTGTGAAATATCTGTCCTCATGTTGGAGGCGAGTATATGATGCATATTTGAAGAGGTGTGGAAAGGCATGAACAAAACGAGAACTCATTATTGCTCTGCGATGCCTCCTCCCTCATCCGATTCCCAACGCGGCCCCACCACCAAAACCCTGTGCCACAAAGAGCCCAGATAAAGACACATTATTGAGAATCAGCCTGCTGAAATAACGCGCTCTGACATCTGAGTCAGCCTGCAGCCAGCAGCGTGGAGGTGGGGACGCAGGGGAACAGTTAAAGAGGAGAGAGACGGGAGAAGGAGAGAGAGAGAGAGAAACTCTATGAACTCTGTGCTGATGAGGTACCAAAGTAGACATCGCAGATCTCCATGGATATGTTCACAGCTTGATGCGGACTAAAGTGCTATACATTAACGGCATAAAATATGCATATTTTAGACAGCTGCAGTCCTAATTCATCTCCAAATGTCAGGAAACATGGTTTTGAAAGTGTATTCATAATTAATGAAAGCATCATCCCTATTGGCGAAAAACTTTTTTCAAGGTTGATCTTTCCTCTGGATTTGGCTGATGTTTGGAAATTATTTTAAGCATCACAAACAGGAAGACCTCTAATCTCCTTAAATAATAATAAAAAAAAATCATGATTATGGTGATGTTTTATTAAAATTTTTAGGCATTCAATTCAATTTGTGCAGNGTATAAAATGTGTAAATGAGGCATTTCTAAGACAAACTTTTAAACTTTTTCATGCACACGATAAAACAATCTGTGGCAGTTTTCATACTCTACTCTTTAGAAAGGTGTGAGTGCGTTTATGTACTAATCAGAAGAACATTAAGCACTTCAGCTCTGAATTAAAGTGAATCCCCACAAACATCTGAGATTAATTCAGATTAAATCTGCTTAACATACAAACTTCACTCAAACTTTTTTTTTTTTTTTACTTTTCTATAATTTTAGCTTTGGGTGTGTCTTCTATTTTTGTCCTTCATAAACTTTTATATACACTAAAACTGGCCAAAACACTGGCCAAAAGTTTGGGGTCAGATATTTTTTTTTATTTAGCAAGGATGAATTAAATTGATCAAAAGTGACAATTGCTGCCCCCGAATTGCCACTAATTCGAGCACGGCCGCACGGGCATTCATAAATGAATTAAAAGCTGGAAAAACTGATGGAAAAGAGGGAAAAACTCCAACGTCAACTAACGTTTTACTACTTAGGATATATAACGTTCCAATTGTGAGATAAAATCCCATTGTGAGAAATAAAGGAGTTTCTTCAGAGTCATTTACGCCAACCAGTTGACTACTTTTCTGAGAGACTAATAAAATAATAATAATTAATAATAAAAATGAGCATTTATGCAAGCCTTGACTTCACTGAAGTTTTTGCATCATGAATTGCTACTGGTCTTCTTTGTGCAGGCAACCATATACTGTATAAATGCCTTTACACTCTGCAATACATGCAGTTGACAGATTCCATCTGAGAAAAAAATGCATTCTGAATGTCATAACGCCAAAGCAGCTGTGATGTGTTATTAAATGTATGCCTTGCAAGCACTGTTATTTCCATCTGGAAATGCAAACCTAGTTATTTTAATGTCACATTGTTGTAAATACAAAAAATCTTAAAAAGAAACAATGGAGATATCTTTATGTGCATACATACTCCATCTTCCCCTTTCAAGATTACATAGAGCCACCATCTCGAAGCTTCAGTTTTTCAGCACTGACTCAGGTTCACCTGCAGTGTTTCCCTGTATTTTGGCACAATGCAGTCTTCACTCCATTTTAACAAGATGCCCAATCCCTGCTGGTCAAAAATGGCCCACAGCATGATGCTACACAAGCATACTTCACTGCAGGCATGGTGTTTTAAGGTGTGGGCAGCGTCTGCACTTTTGAATTCTGTTCAAAAGCTCTACCTTGGTTTCATCTGACCACACAATCTCTTCTAGGTCTGCTTTATGCTTTCCCCCCCACATGGTTCTTTCGGAGTAATGGCTTCTTTTGTATCACCACCCCATGTAGGCCAGAGCTCTTGATATGATTGACTTCATATTTTATTCTCAGCTACTGAACTCTATGGCTTCTTCAAAGCGACTGTTGGCCTCTCACAAGACTCCTTCAGAGTTTTGAAGAACAAGCTTTCTACCCAGTGTCTTGTTGGTTTGATATAGCTTGTAGTTACTGATAACTAAACAAATACCCAGACATGGTTTTGTATGATTTGTTATTCAGTAAGATGTGAATTTGGATTAAATAGTAGTGGTCCATGTAACTTGTGTGCAATATGGCAAGTCTTCTTAAACCTTTCAATCCATTATATGGCTTCAGAAGACTTGAAACAGTGTATAAATCATATGTACTACATTTATAGTGGTTTTTGGAGCACTGGCCTCTGTCTGTCAAAATCCATTTCATTTTGCGTTCAATAAAGAAGAAAATTTAAATGGATTGGACCCACGATTACAAATACAAAGGTGCTGTATGTTGGAGGAAGGCTGTCTCTTTTTCTGTCTCGTTTCCTCTGAGCTAATTATCTTAATAGGTTGACTAATAGCACCTCTCAGAAGTGTGTCAATGGTCTGGGAGGGATGAAGCGGCTTGGATGTGGTAATAGAAACCGACAACACAGTCTCAACCCAACACCACGGATCCTACATCAAGAAGCAGTCCGGATCAGGACAAAATGCTAATGTTAATTCATTCAATTTCACTGTGTTAGGACCACAACAAAATACCCCAAAGAATAACCTGTATTGGTCTAATACATTTCCTGCAAACAAGACGATTCAAAGTCTGGAAATGATGCTTCCCGTGCACTGTTTCAGTCATTACTTAGTAGTAGGAGGTGGAAAAAATCTGAGTTTCAAGCTGTGGAACATAGCATAAGTATAAACATGTTAAAAATATCTGCCAGTGCAGTAGATTTTCTTTGTAAACAAGTCTTATTTTCTTATTCAGTGTTATTTTTGAAGTACACTTCAGGGCTAAATATTTTTCTAGTAGTCGTTCATTTAAGCCAATAGTCGACTAACTGCACGTTTATGATATTAATTTAATTACTTAAATGGGGGGTGGCATCAGAAAATGGTTTGAGTTTCAGGGCTGAGAAAGAACTTTATATTTGTAACATTGCTAACATTTTTTCTACATTACAGAGAAATACCAAACTATAATTATTGAGCCTTTAGAGCGAGCGGCCATGTAAACAGGCAAATGTTAGCTGCTGCTTGCATGTTTCATTTTTAATTCAGATTAATGTAATTTAAGTTGAAATTACTTAAACATCCAAGTTGATTGTACTTAATTTAAGGCAGCAACTTGTTTAACAGCTAGTGCACATCTGGATTTATTACTGCATGGTCTCCATTTAGTTACAGAATCATGTTTTCACAAATTTTCAAAGAGTGTGAATGTACACTTCTGTTCAAAAGTTTGGGTCAGTAATTTTTTTTGTTAAAAGAAATTAATACTTTAACAATAAATCAGCAAAGGCACATACATTTATCAAACAGTGTATTTGAGTGAATTTGTGTGAGCCAATGTGTTTATGTTCAATAATATTTCCATTTCAACTCCTCAGAGCCGTCACCTACATAACCATCTGAATTCTCTATTCTCTTTCCCTCACACCATTCTCTCCATCCATCATTCTATCCCTTCATCTTCCTGTCTCTAGTGAACAGCTGGTGAGGAGAATTCCCACAATCCCTCACACCGTAATCTCCCTCCCTCTGCTCACACGTCCATCCATCAAAAGAGCCTTTATTCACCCCTGCTGCTGCTGTGTGTGTGTGTGAGTGTGTGTGTGTGTGTGTGTGTGCGTGTGTGTATCGGGTTATGTCTGATGTCACTGTGAGCATTATAGTTAGCTGTGTGGAAAGTTTAGTGACATAAAATCAAATTAAATCTTCATGTGATGAAATAAACACACTGGCCAGTGTCCATAATGCATTTAAGAAGATCATAGGTTAGCAAGACTCTCTTTGAATGGTTCTACATTTACACAAGGCCAGGTGTGTGTATGTTTGTGTTTTTATGTATATGTGTGTGTTTTTGTGTGCTTAATGACTTTAAGCGCAGCTGCAGATGCCAGAAGGTTAATGAATCTCTGTGTTAAACCGTCTATATCCCATTAACCTGAGACCTACAGCGTGATCTTTATCAGGAACACACACACAAACACACACAGATCGCTCAGATCAAACCGACACATGCAGAAATCGAAACAGAGCTGGAAATTCAAACGGACACATTCATAGGGATAAACGCGCACACACACACACACACACACACACACACACACACACACACACACACACACCAAACATAGTGTGGTGCGGGGCTCTGATTGCTGACCTAGTTTGGGAGGGACCTGTCACTACTCATAGCCATCAGATGGCAAACTCACTGGTTCAGCATGGCAGACACACAAACATGCACACAAACACACATCCACAAACGCTGAACTTTGGAACTCTGAGAGCAGCGCGGCATCTGTGTGAAATTAAATAGTACGGTTTTAATTTCGACATGGCTTCAAACTGTGCAGCAAGGTATGCTAAACGTTACCGCTAAAAATACATAAATGTGATGGTATGCGATAAAGTGTGTGGACAAGCAGGGAAAACCTCTCCTGTTTCTACACTGCAAGTAAGTACGGGGTTCCAAATGTTAAATAAAGTGTCTTGCAAAAAGGTGACCCAGTTTTAACAAAAACTACCCAGTTTTACCACACTGAAAAACTTACTGGTGTAGAAACACTCAAATAATATTTATGTTTCTATGTAATAAAAAATTACATGGAAATGTCAAGTAACACATTGAAATTAATCTGAATATTTTCAATGATAAACCTAAAAAAATAAACCTGAAATTTTGAAGTAAAACACTCCAATAATCTGTTTGATTCAAAACTTTGAAAAATAATTTTTACTGTAACAATACATTTCAATGGTAAACAATTGGGAATAATTTTATATAAAGAAACAAAAGCACGCACATCAGTCTCAAAAGGGTGCTCGACTAAAAAACAACAAGTAAAACAAAGTATAAAGTCGGCAACACCTAAGCTCCAAAATTATCAAAAATATTTATTTTCAAGACAACTATGCATAGCGCATGTGACGTTTCGAGCACGCAGGCTCTTCATCAGACCTTTTTTGAATCAGACATTTTTGAATAATTTTATATAAAAACGATTATATGACTTTAAATTGTAATTTTATTATCAAATAAATATTATTAACTCTTTCATGCATGAATTATGATAACCTCAGTATTTTTTTTCTTATGCATTTTTATTGCTTAGGGCAGGAAAAAGAAGATTTGAAGTGGACCGTGTGCGCTTGGTTTTAACTGAAG
>JAPMNU011394500.1:0-15170 GCA_029874995.1 Alburnus alburnus
TTAAGTGAAATTACTGAACTTAAATATACGAGCTTGATAAAAATTATCATTCTAGAAGAAAATTTCAGATGGCACTTAGAGGTTGTTGCATCTGAACTCTTCATATATATAAAATATTATAGTTTTTATATTATATCTTTATATAACAAATATAAATATATAAGAATATATATTTTTTTAAATGTAATTACTTTTTAAAGAAAGTAATTTATTTAATTTGCAGCAAATTGTTGGTGAAACATTGTTGAAATTTTTAATTTCCTTTACAGATTTCCAAAACTTCTTGCGGACCCAGACTGGAAACACTACTACAGTCAACATCATCATTAGCACTGTGGACTACCTATTACGTCTACAAGTAACACAAACTAAATACCTTTGTAGATGCGTTATATACGAGAACACCATAGTTCTGAATCCCCATGAATCTTCTCAACTTCAGTCTGTAATATTGGTTGTGCTTGTTTTCACTACCAGGAATCCATAAGCGATTTCTACTGGTATTACTCTGGGAAAGACGTCATGGATGAGGCTGGGCAACTTAACTTTTCCAAAGCTTTGGCAGTAGCCAAACAAATCTTTAACTCACTCACTGAGTACATTCAGGTAATGCTCTACACCAGTGCACCAGCGCATGTTAGATTGCAATGGATTTCTGCATTTCATAATACTGTATTTCATCTTTTTAGGGCCCTTGTATCGGGAATCAGCAGAGTTTGGCACACAGCAGGTTGTGGGATGCAGTGGTTGGGTTCCTGCATGTTTTCGCAAACATGCAAATGAAACTGTCACAGGTAACCTGTCAGGGAACTGTTAATGTCTAGCTTTTACCAAAGATGGTGTCTCTCAAAACTGAATATTGTCCATTTGTTTCAGGATTCTAGTCAAATAGAGTTATTGAAAGAACTGATGGATTTGCAGAAGGATATGGTGGTCATGATGTTATCTCTTCTTGAGGGTGAGAGTGTATTGACCTTTCAAACATCACATTGGAGCTAGTGAGAGACTAGTAATGGTTAATGCGTCAACTGTGTGTTACAGGTAATGTGGTGAATGGAACTATCGGTAAGCAGATGGTCGACACTTTAGTGGAGTCCTCCAGCAATGTGGAAATGATCCTCAAGTTCTTCGACATGTTCCTCAAACTGAAGGACCTCACTACATCTGATAACTTCAAGGAGTATGACCCAGATTGCAAAGGCGTTATATCCAAGAAGGAGTTCCAGAAGTCTATGGAGAGCCAGAAGCAATACACACAGTCTGAAATCGAGTTTCTTCTCTCCTGTGTGGAGGCAGATGAAAATGACGTATTCAACTACGAGGAGTTTGTGGAACGCTTCCATGAACCAGCCAAGGACATCGGCTTCAACGTGGTTGTGCTTCTCACTAACCTTTCAGAACACATGCCTCACGACTCGCGCCTGGCCACCTTCTTAGACCTGGCTGAAAGTGTGCTCAATTACTTTGAGCCGTACCTGGGCCGCATTGAGATCATGGGTGGTGCCAAGAGGATCGAGAGGGTTTACTTTGAGATCAGCGAGTCTAGCAGAACCCAGTGGGAGAAGCCACAAGTCAAAGAGTCCAAACGACAGTTCATCTTCGATGTGGTCAACGAAGGCGGTGAGAGCGAGAAGATGGAGATGTTTGTAAACTTCTGTGAGGACACCATTTTTGAAATGCAGTTGGCCTCTCAGATCTCCGAGCAAGATGCCGCAGAACGACCTGAGGAGGAAGAAGATGAAGAGTTGCACAGCCTGCTCGAAGGCTTGTCTGAGGAGGAAGACGCATCTCTTGAATCCACCTCGGCCTTCACGGCAGCCTGCGTCTCTGTGAAGAAGAGCATATCTAATTTCCGTCAAATGCTGACATTTAAGAGTATGAAGAAGCAGTTTAAGAAATTCAAGAAGCTGACCATCAGAGAAATGATCACAGGGTTCTTCTCCTTCTTCTGGATGCTCTTCACCGGGTTCTTCAAAGGCATTTTTGGCATCATCTTCGGGTTCTTCCATATAATTTGGTCCTCCATGTTTGGAGGGGGTTTTGTAGAGGGAGCTAAAAACATGAAAGTGACAGATATTTTGGGTAATATGCCTGATCCAACGCAGTTTGGGATTCATGGCGATGTACTGGAAGCAGAAAAAACTGAGAGCAGTGAACTGGTGGTGTCAGCAGATATGGTGCAGATGACCGGTGCTGGTGCTGAGAAGCTGGAGCCGGATACGATCATGGATCTGCTTAATACTGGTGTAAAGAAAGAAGGCAAGCATGGAGCAGAACCCGGTCTAGGCGATGTCTGTGAAGTCCTGACTGAAGCAAGTGCCCCTGCTGAGAAGAAGAAAAGCCAGGTTTGTATCTTATATGCCTGGTTTCACAGACAAGACTTAAGTCTGGTCCCAGACTAAAATGCATGTTTAAGCGGTCTTAACTGAAAGCAACTTGCACTTAAGGCGGGCGTACATGGTAGGATTTTTGTATTTTTGAAGGTATACTGTTTTTTATTACACAGAAAGTAGCAGCAGAGAAGCCAGAATCTGAGCCAGAGAAAGCTGAGTGAGTTGACTATTGTGATAAGATATTGTCATATTATTTCTTTTGTCAAAATGTTCTGACATGGCAATGTTTTTTTAGCACCGAGAATCAGGAGAAAGAAGACAAGGTTAAAGAGGAAACGCCTGAGGAACCAGCAGCAGAAAAACCAGCTCCGAAAGCCAAACGTGGCTCATCCAAAGATAAAGCTCCAGCATTCATGGCCAGTTTCTTTGCAGTGCTTGAAGTCTACAAAACCAAAACACTAGTAAGAAAAAGCTTTTTAGTTAAACAGGAAATGTTGTTAAAGTGGCAAACATGAAAAATGTAAGTTTACTTCTTCTTTTCTGTAGAATTACCTGGCTCGTAATTTCTACAACCTTCGTTTTCTGGCTCTGTTTGTGGCCTTCGCCATCAACTTCATCCTGCTCTTCTACAAGGTGTCATGCAAACTTGAATTGTGCTTATAAATATGAAGTAGAATTTATAGTATAAAAGTCATTTTAAATGACCTATTTGGTCATTTTGTGACACGTTTGAATATTGCCACTCTAAAGGTGACTGGAGGTTTCGATGATGAGGAAGATGAGGAGGGATCCTGGGGTGGAGAAGAGGAGGAGGAGGGTGATGAAGATGATGAAGGACTGGAATACTTCATTCTTCAGGAGAGCACTGGCTACATGGCTCCCACATTGACTTTCTTGGCTATAACGCACACGATCATCTCCTTGCTCTGTGTCTTTGGATATTACTACCTTAAGGTATATTCCGTTTCCTCTAGTTTGGTTATACTGTACTTATCAGGATTAAGAGTGTCAAAGCCAGATGCTGCACAACAGTGTCCATGATCTGTGTCCTTGTTTCCTCTTCACTTCAGGTTCCTTTAGTCGTGTTCAAGCGGGAGAAGGAGATCGCTAGGAAGCTTGAGTTTGATGGTTTGTATATTACCGAGCAGCCGTCTGATGATGACATCAAAGGACAGTGGGATCGTTTGGTCATTGCAACTCCGTAAGAAACACTTTTGACATTCTCTTAGGCCCAAGTGATTTGGTCAATCGGATCACGAGTAGATGAGGGAGACACATTCCGGTTTACACCTGGTGTTTTAATCCGTCTCTTTTGTCCACTTTCAACCACTTCTGTCCTGATTTTTTCGAGGGGAGGGGCTAAGGGACGGGTAAATGTATGAGCTTTTTCAGTCTAATGGATGAAATACAGTAAGCTTGTACAATTTACATATGAATGCGACTAGAGACGGCACAAAAACATACGGAGAGCAGCAACTTTTGTTTCTGCTCTAATAGCTGTAAGACCATGACAAACTTAGTTTGTGCTGAGTACTTTTTTCATCTTCAAACCAAACTTGGGTCTTCAGCCGACAAAGTTTAAATCCTGTCTGGCTTGCGCGCTTCCCAAAATGATTACAAGTTAGGTCAGTAGATGGTCTTTTGTGGCTGTTCGAACACATTCAACCACATTAGCGTCTATACTACGAAAGCAATCCGGTCGAATGCGTTTTTGACTACCTTTGGAAGAGGTCGAAAGTGGACAAACTTGAAACATTTTCACCTTCAAGCGACCCTGTTTACACCTGTATTTTGCATCATCCACTTGTGATCCGATCAACCAAAATGCATCTTAATACCAGGGTGTAAACAGGGCCTTTCATTCAGCCCTTATGTTACATTTACAATACAGTGTCAGTGTTTAAAAAAATATTCTTTTTTCTATAGCATTGAGCACCACATACATACACATACCACATCTTTTGTGACATAAATTTACCGTCTCTTTTGATTAATTTAAAATGCCCTAAAACTGGCCCTAAACTGTTGAATTGTAGTTTATGTACAATGGCATTAAATACTGTGGAAAGCTGATATGCTGTACTAGAATTTACAATAAATATGCATATCGAAACATTTTCACAGAAAAAAAAAAGTCATAATCAACATAAAGAAACATTTTACTTTTCAATCAAAAGTACAATGCAAAACTATTTTAAACAGCATTTTAAAATTTCTTTTAAAGTATTATTTATGGCACTTTTATGATTTAATATTTATTGAGAGGCTGCAATATTTGTAACTTAATTATATTTAAACCATTTAAAAAGAAACTGAAGGCAAATGTTATTCAAAAATTAATGGTGACCTGTTACAATTTTTTTACATTTTAATATAAGACAAACCATTAATTTTTCAGATCATCCATTAATTATTGTCATGCATCTGTTAACATCCATTATTACTGGATTTTGTACTTGATTTTATCATGGATTTGAGTACTTTAAAACTAACTTACCTGTCTTTCAGGTCCTTCCCTAACAATTACTGGGACAAATTTGTTAAGAGGAAGGTAAGCAGAATCACAATATACTTGTGATGTTACTCATTTACAGTGCTTGTATTCCACAATTCTTTGGTCTTCTTTAGGTCATCAATAAATACGGTGACCTGTACGGGGCCGAGCGCATAGCTGAGCTCCTGGGTCTGGATAAGAGTGCTCTGGACTTTGATCCCACTGAAGAGGCCGTGGTGAAGGAAGCCTCTCTGCTGTCCTGGTGAGCTGACAGGACCCAAAAACATTTGGTTTTAAGGAGCATTGACGTATTCAATCATGCTTTGGTTTCAATTGCAGGTTGAGCTCAATTGATACCAAGTACCACATCTGGAAAATGGGGGTGGTGATGACGGACAACGTGAGTACGGTTCAGATTTGAGAATGTTAGGAAGATTATCCTATTCCTGGTCAATAACGTTTTGTCTTTCATCTCTAGTCTTACCTCTACCTGATCTGGTACACCACCATGTCGATTCTGGGGCATTACAATAACTTCTTCTTTGCCGCTCATTTGCTGGACATTGCGATGGGCTTCAAGACCTTGAGGACCATCCTCTCTTCTGTGACTCACAATGGCAAACAGGCAAGTGTCATCCAGCAGGGGGTGACTGCAGTACAGCTTTACCACCAAAATACTTCAGATCTGATGAAAACACCTTCTTGATTTGAACAGCTGGTGTTGACCGTGGGCCTCCTGGCTGTCGTGGTCTACCTGTACACTGTAGTGGCTTTTAACTTCTTCCGCAAGTTCTACAACAAGAGCGAGGATGAGGACGCACCTGACATGAAGTGTGATGATATGATGACTGTGAGTTTAGGTTTTCGTTTTGAAAGGTTCCCTGGGCTTGAATGTGGATTTAGTCTGATCTGGAAGTCATCTTGGACTCATACTGACTATTGGTGGGGATGCGTTATTGCACAAAATAACGTTTTGCAAATGTTTTCCAAGTGAAAAATGCAAAAACATTTTGCAGGGTAACAAAACATTTGTGAGAGAATGCAAAAGCATTGACATATTTTTTTTCCCCATCACTATGTATGTCCCTTAGGGGCTCCCTACTATTCAATTTTAAAAAGAAATGGGAATTTCTATTATTGAGAAATATTATATACTATATTAAAGCTTGATTTTTTAATTTTTATTTTTATATTCAAAGATTGTACTCTACCATTAAAAAAAATAGTACTGACCAAAAACCTTTGAAAAGAAATTAACACTTTTATTCAGCAAGGATGCATTAAATTGATAAAATAAAGACTGTAAATTAATTGCAATAAAGACATTTATAATGTTACAAAATAATTCTATTTGAAATAAACGCTGTTCTTTTGAACTTTCTATTCATCAAGGAATCCAGAATAAGAAAACTAAAAACTGTTTTCAACATATTACATTTTAAATATATATATATTAAATATATTCAAATAGAAAAGTTGTAATAATATTTAACAATATTACTGTTTTTACTGTAGTTTTGATCAAATAAATGCAGCCTTGGTGAAAGAAATCTTAAAAAACAAAATTGTGTGTTTTTATGCCCAAACTGCTTTGCTAGATCATTAATAACTAAAACAAATCCCATGAATCCTCAGTGCTACCTGTTCCACATGTACGTGGGTGTGAGGGCTGGCGGTGGCATCGGTGATGAAATCGTGGACCCGGCCGGTGACCCTTACGAGCTCTACCGCATTCTGTTTGACATCACCTTCTTCTTCTTTGTCATCGTCATTCTGCTGGCCATCATTCAGGGTAATGCTGCACTGCACTGATTTACATGCTCCATTAAACACTGCTCTTAAATAGCACTGCCCAACCGATCATAATCAGTATTATCAACCTCACACTCAATATTTGTATCTTCAGAACATCAACATAATTAATAGTGAATGCTTTCATTTTTCAAACCAGGTTTGATCATTGATGCCTTCGGCGAGTTGAGAGACCAGCAGGAGCAGGTGAAAGAGGACATGGAGGTGAGCGATGCCACACATGCTCCTGTGAAGTCTAAAAAGACACAGTTTGTTCCTGTTTTAATGCTTTGTCTTCGGTCTAGACAAAATGCTTCATCTGTGGAATCGGGAATGACTACTTTGACAGAATCCCGCATGGTTTTGAGACCCATACCTTACAAGAGCACAATCTGGCCAACTATTTGTGAGTAAATCACCTATATGACTTAAGTCAACTAACATGAACATACAGTATGTCATCTGATGACAACCTTTTAATAGTTAGAATGCTTCCTTTATAAACGAATCAAGTCAACGCATCTAAAAATTCTAATCTTCCTATTTAACAGATTCTTCCTGATGTACCTTATCAACAAAGATGAGACTGAATACACTGGTCAGGTAATCTACTAATCTAATTTAAATTAATTGATTATAAAATCATGTACTGTTCAAAGGTTTTGTGGTTGGTAAGATTTTTGTTTTTGTAAAAAGTATCAAAACAGTAATATTGTGAAATATTATTACAATTTATAGGACAATACTTAATCTCAATACTTGGGCACTTCTTCAACTCTTCACACTGTGATCACAACAGCTGTCAATATGGGCTAAACTTTTAATTATTCATCATTGCTTTGGCACAAAATGCATTCAACGACTACATCTTTCAAACACCATCTATTCTTTTCTCATTTAGACACAAACACCGGCCAAAATTATTGCACACGTTTACATAACTCTTTTCAAAACTGAAAAATACAGTAATTTTCTACATAATAATACCAAACTGAAATATATTCTGAATATGAAAAATCAAATACTATCAAAACAATAAGATGTTGCTGAACACCTACACGGGTGTTAGTCTTTCAGTTTCATTACCATCTGGACAAAAGGAGGAAACTAGGAATTATTTTGTACTGAAATTTAAACATGGACCATGTAAAGTAGTGAAAGTCATTTCATGGTTTGTAATTATTTTATTTTTTTTACAATTTCTCGTTGTCAAACTTTGCTAATGTTATGGGAGAATGAATTGAATTGAGACATGACTGCATTTTGACAAGTGTTTTGGTAGTTTTAGTGAATTTTGAATGCGAAATTTTGAATGCGAAAAGTTGGTTTGAAGAAGTGTGAGGAGTTTTGGAAAAGTGAAAAGTGACCCAAATATAGAAAAATGTGTCCTAGCGATTATCAACCAGTAAAACAGTAAAATACCTGTTTTGTATTTTAATATATTTTAAAACTGTAATTTATTTCTGTGATGGCAAAGCTTCATTTTCAGCATCATTACTCCAGTCTTCAGTGTCACATGATCCTTCAGAAATCATTCTAATATGCTGATTTGCAGCTCAAGAAAAATTGTATTATCAGTGTTGAAAAAAGTTGTGCTGCTTAAAATTTTTGTGGTAACCATGATACATTTTTTTTCCAAGACTTTTGATGAGTAGAATAGCCAAGTTCTGCATTTATTTGAAATAAAACAATTTTTTAACATTATTATCATGTTTAATAAAAAGTATGTTTTTTTTTTATTTTTTAAATAAAATGACTGACCCCAAACATAAATTATATCATCACATTACTTCTCTATCCTTTTTACTACAGGAGTCGTATGTTTGGAAGATGTATCAGGAGAGGTGCTGGGATTTCTTCCCTGCTGGAGACTGTTTCCGGAAGCAATACGAGGACCTGCTGGGCTAGAGGACGTACTGTTGTCCTCAGTCCAAATATGAGAGAAATCACATGTTCAACTTATGTGAGCTCCTAACATAAATGGATTTTAGGATCTTATGTAGGTTGGACACAACATCCTAAAACTAGCTCTCATCAAATGCTGCTCACTGATTCATACAAACAAAAAAACCTCAGCCGTTTCTCCACCAGAAATGACAGCGACATACCGAGAACTCATTGTGATCAAGCCAAAAATGTGAACTCAAGTCCAACATTGAGAAAAAAAAACTAAAAAGATAAAAAAATAAAAATAAAAAAAACATGTAGCACACATTGCCAAATTAAGACACAAGCCATGTTTGCTAAAAAAAAAAAAAACTAAAAAAAAAAAAAACACCAACATGGTAAATTGCCTCATTTGCTTAACTCACAAATGCACATGAAGTTGTGAGATGAGATGTTACCATATATATGTTTTTTGATGTGTTGAATGAACGTCTACACAAATATGCACAGGAATACCTTCTGAGTGCCAAACACAATTTATGCCTGTTTGATTTAAAAACAAACAACAAAAAATACTATGAAGAATGTGCAATGCCTTTAAAGACAGTAATCTGACTGGTGGAATGAGAAATATAAAGATCATCTGCTTCAGTCCACTAGATGTTTCTCATACAGCAAAGTGCCTTATGACAGAGACTATGCAAACATTTGGTTCCCGCTCGTATGATTTGCTAGTTTGCATTTTAGTTTAGCCTCTCACTGACAGTCACTTGGGTTAGTAGTTTTGTAGCTTTAGTTGATGGTTCATGAGTAAAGATAATCACTGCTTTTTTAAAATGTTTGGTTAAGGTTAAATAACTGAAGTCGTGTTTGCCTGATCATTTATGAAGTACGATCGCAAAACAATGGAAATCTATATTCAAGGACAAAAATGATTAATAAATGTATTGAACAGTCAATACTGTAAACTGCTATTGTATGGCCATTTGTATGTATGTAGTGGCTTTGGTGATTTGCATTTGTTTTGAGCAGGGGGAACGAAAATAAAGTAGCTAATGCAATAAATCCCAGCTGACCATACATGCATTTAATCTGAATGAAATCGGAGTGGATTGCGTCTGGAAACTGTTACATGGCATTACATCAGCTTTTTTAGGAGTTATATATTGATGAAGCATTTTATATTCCACATGACTGAATTAGTCTTGGCTATTATGAAGTGTCTGAGTATGATGTACACGTCCACACAGAAGTAACGCAGTCAGCATGTGCTGGTTTAATCCACAGCCGTGTCAGTCAGCAGGGAGAAAGTGCTTCTCTCAGGTCAGGAGATCATGCTGTCCAACCAGTCCTCCAGATCCTCCTCTGTCACTTCCTGTCTCGTGGGTTCAGGTTCACTCTCCACTTCTGGCTGGGTCTCTTTCATAACAACTCTTTGATTTTCTTCTCTCTCTTCTTCCTCTGAAACCTCTGCTGAGGTGATAAAGTCATATTTTTACACCATGTTCAGGAAGCTACTTTGAATCTATAACTTGCAAAGTAGTTCAACAGAATCGAAACTCAAGTATTTAAGGATTATATGTGTATCAGAGGATATTTTCATTCTGCAATAGAATTCAGGTCGAATTTTACAAAAAATAAAGGCTATGTTATATATACTAATGTTAAAAAAATGTGGTTGGTAAAATGTTTTTGAAAAGGGCTCAGCAAGACTGCATTTCATTGATCAAAAATACAGTAAAAAAGTACAGTGCTGATTTGTATTTGAATATATTTTAAAATGTAATTTGTTCCTGCGATGCATTTTCAGCAGATATTACTTCAGCCTCCAGTTATCAATGTTGAAAAGAGTTTTTTTTGTGGAAAACATACTTCGATTTTAGTTTTTCGGATTCTTTGATAAGAAAGTTGAATATTTGGAATAGATTTGCAACACTTAACTGTCACTTTTGATCAATGTAATGTGTCACTAATGAATAAAACTAATATTTTTTCCACTAAAATCTTACTGACCTTATTTATATAGTGAAAAACAAAAACAAAAAACACTGGGATTAAAATAATTTGGCTTAATAATTAACTGTGAAAATGAACTGTCTCACTAAAATGAATCTGATTTCCAAACACTATGCTTCTTAGTTAATTTGTCACTGAAAGTTACTACTTTTAGTTAGTTACAGTCCCCTCCAACACTGTTTAACAAAAAAGAACCAAGATATACCAGTTGGTTTGGATACCTTGTTTTGGGGTGTTCAGCGCATCATCTGTTGTAGCGTGGGATTGAACTGTGACGGGTCTCTGCAAGCTGAGGAGAAGGTCGAGCTCCTGGTCAGCATCATCAGTGGCCGCAGGGAGTGACGCTGTGGTGGTTGAAACAGGCTTTACACTGCAGGAAATGCCCAGGGCTGACTCTCGGCCCGCCTGAGGAGCTGTCAGTGGCGAGTCGGTTCTGTGAGGGACTGTCACGGGCGGCAGTTCAACAGGAGTCGTCCCCTGAAGCATATTAAAGCTCTAGTACATCATACTTTACTAGTAATAATAATAATTCGTTACATTTATATAGCATTTCTAGGTACTCAAAGCGCTTTACATGGAAGGGGGAATCTCCTCAACCACCACCAGAACGCCCACCACACACCAGCTTACTGGTGTAGAGGAGACGGAGATGAAGCCAATCAGTATGTATGGGGATGATTAGGAGACCATAGGGCAAATTTGGCCAGGATGCCGGGGTTAAACCCCGACTCTTTTCTCCGAAGGACATCCTGGCATTTTTAATGACCACAGAGAGTCAGGACCTCGGTTTAATGGCTCATCTGAAGGACGGTGCTCTTTGACAGTATAGTGTCCCCGTCACTACACTGGGGTGTTAGGACCCACACAGACCACAGGGTGAGCGCCCCCTGCTGGACTCACTAACACCTCGTCCAGCAGCAACCTGGTTTTCCCAGGAGTCTCTACTGACCAGGCTCAACCCTGCCTAGCTTCAGTGGGCTACAGTCTTGGGCTACAGGGTGATATGGCTGCAGGCTGAGTAATATTTCACTAAATATTTCAGCAGTAGCATTTCAAAGTATTTCAACATAAAAAGCAATGGATCTACCTGAACAAGCTCAGCCTCCAGGTTCAGTCTGGTGTGCAGTGGAAGCTCTTGAAGTGACTGAGTTAAAGCTGGCAGGTCAATAAAAAGAGCTGGAATCTGGAGAAGTCACAATCAACCACAGGAAGATATATGCTCAAAAAATGCAACAATTGCACTGGAAAACATACAAGCAAATCTTAGTATTTAGTGACTTGAGAAATGACTGATTATGCACCTGATTTTTTGCCAGTGAGTCCATGTCCCAGTCCTTCTCATCAGAGAACCTGAACTGTGTGAAGGAGTCCCCTAAAACAGATAAACATTATAAAAAATTATACAGTACATCAACCAGAGTTTGTAAAGTGAGTCACCAGCTAATATCTTGGTTTTGTTTCAACACTTGCTTGGAATGAATTCTTTATTTTGGTGAAATTCTTTTTGTGTAAAGTTTTTTTTTTATTACTAACAACACTATTAAATGATCAACAAACTCAAAATTCTAAAGTGTTATAATATTTACTATCAAATATTATTAATATTTGACAGTACAGTACATTTATATGAATCTAACTAAATATTATTACAAACAAATTAATAATAATAGATTTAATTCAATATTTAAAATCAATATTATAATGCAATAATATCATAGATTATTTTGCCCACTCTGTGTTGATTCATTTACCACGATTAAAATGATCCAGTTAACACATTTCATTGAAAATGATACTACAGTTGTGTTATTTTAGTGTCATGTTTGTTGTATTCTAAATTAGCATTAATTTTTTACATTTTGTTTTCATTTCAATTTAAGTTTAGTAATTATGTTATGTGCTTTTGTCATTTATATATTTTTTTACCATTTCTATTTAGCTTTAATTTTTTATTTCCGTTTTAGTAATTTCAACTTAAACCTATTTTATTTAAGTTGCCTTTTAGTTATTTTACTAGTTTTTTTGTTTTTGTTGAAGTTTTTCCATATAATATCTGTATTTTATTGTAAGACTTATTTTGATGAACTAATCGTCAACAATAACTGCTGTACTACAGCTCACCTTCCAGACCTTATATTGCTGTTACAAGTCAATTATTAATCATGTCTTCCACTTTGTTTTCAATTCCAAATGGACATAATGACACGGGCCAAGAAGAAACACCTCAGTTCACCGCACACCATCACAGCCGTCACAGTCATCTTTTGAAGTCATTTTCACCTTGACTAAAGCAGCGTGAAATGTGAGGCGGCAGCAAGTTGGGACAGCTGAAGAAAGAAGCCGTGGGTCTGTCACACACAGCTGTCCAGCCAGGGTGAGGCAGAATAGCAGGCGTCCCGCCTCAGAAACACGCTTTCACTAAAGACACACTTGCCAACTGCAGTTGGCCAAACTGACAGGGATGATACAGCGCAGGGTCTCGAGGTCAAGTAGAGGGATCCTTCTTCAAAAGCGAGCATTCTGCCACTAAAGGCTCCATGTAAAGTAGCCTACATTAAACTGATAAAGAAGAACCTAAAGATGTAAAATTGTCTATATACCAGTCCAGTGACTCACACTGTCTCACAGTAAACCAGATTCCTCGTAACGTGGAGCAGAATGCCAAGTACGCAGTGAATGAGGAGCTGTGGACAGGAGAAGTTTCATCACGTTTCCTTCACTGGCAGTGACAGCGCCATGGAAACTGCTGCCATAACAATGAGCAAATGTCCTGTCAGCATGTGTGGTGAGGGTCAGCGAAGCATTATCACTGCAAGAGTGTGTGTGTGTGTGTGTGTGTGTGTGTGTGGTTGGCCAATATAACAAACCAGCTGCATGTGACATGCCTACTGCTGTGTTTCATTAATTATGGTAAAGTCACTGTTTGTACAAGTGAAACAGTGCAAGAATAATTGTAGAAATAATCATATACGGTTTACTAGGGACACAAAAATATAGAATATGTTGGCTGAAACCAGATGCCACAATTTTTTTGTTATGGCTGATGAATAATATAATTGAGCAAAATCGCACACATAATAATGCTGATATTCAGAACTACACATAAAGTCCGAATTGTACGAATTTATATATTGAAATTCTGTACAAATTGTTAGATAAAAAGTCGCAATTACATTTAAAAAAATTGTTTTGGTAACACTACAATAAGGTCTCATTTGTTAACATTAGTTAATGTGTTATAGTTAAAGTCGTTCATTGTTAGTTCACAGTGCATTAACTAATGTTAAAAAACAACTTTAGATTTGAACAATGCATAATGTTGAAATTAACATTAACTTAGATTAATAAATGCTGTAGAAGTATTGTTCGATCTTAGTTCATGTTAACTAATGAAACATTATGAAGTGTTACCATGGAGACAAGCCTCCATAAAAATAATCACTTTGCACAAAATAAATAACTTTCACTTTTCAAGTGATTTATCAACTATTTTAAATCTTTTTCTTAATCCATTTCCCAAATTATTGTATTTTTATTCTTTAGAAATGTAGAAGTTTAGAAAAATGCCATTGGACAGTTTTTAGACTTTCAAATGAAATGGATAACCAAAAGTTGACATATTGAGCATATCTACAAATAAGTAAAAATGTGTGGTGTGAGAGGAAGAGCAGTTGTCAGTAGCAGCTCTGGTGCAGTGCTGGCACGATGTGAGTGTGGCAGATGTTGTCTCTCTGCAGGCTGGCGTCCTCTGACCCGCTCACAGGAAGCCACGCTACAAGCACAGGTCATTTCCTCCCAGAGAGTGGCACCATGCGGCCTGCCAACCCAAAACTGGCCAGTGTTCTTTGCTTTTTCAAGGGCCCCAATAAGACACCGATGACAGGAGGACCACGAAGCGCTGTGTGGACCCACAAGCACAGCACCATTAAACCGAGCACAGGCCATCCACTGTTAGTCATTAAATGGCACTTAATGGAGGGAGGCTACAGCCCTTAGGAAGAAGCTGCTAATTTGCTTTGTCGTCACGGCTCTTGAGCAAATCATTGCTAAGCCAATTAGCACAAAGCAACTCCGTAACGAACTGAACCATCAAAATAAATCAGACGTGATGATTGCAATTAAAACATTTCAAGCCGAACATTCAAAACAATGAGACAGTTATTTAATATCCGCTTCAGGATAGCTGCCATGGAGAACACCAAGAGTTTCCTATTAGTGTCTAGAGTTGAAAGGAAAGACTTTTGTGTAGTTCACACATTTGGTTCATGTGAAAACACATCTTTAAATGCAACACTGCTTAGATATCTGACAGGCCAAATGTGTAAAATAAAAATGTTTTCCTTCAGATCATTAAAAGTTTGAGCTCTGCTTTCGGTTTTGATCTGTTGAAGTTGAACTGTTGCGTAACCTTTAAATCATTATGTTTATAAAGAGGTCTGAGCTTCCTAAACCAGAAACGTGGAATAAACACATCTATTCAGTTAAAGCTACACTGTGTAATTTTTTAAGTTGATTCTTAGCAAAAAAACACTTTGTTCTTTCAAAATGATATGTGCTCATTGATGTATAATTACTTCTACCAACTAATCAAGTATTCTCGTAAGCGTAGAATCTGCCATTTAGAATACATACGAGCGAGTCGCTCTAAT
>JAPMNU011394529.1:0-10693 GCA_029874995.1 Alburnus alburnus
TTGCTAGTTATTTACTTTTTTTGTCCAACCTAGATTTTCTTTTCTGGCTGACTTTGTCAATTCAGGATAAAGTCACCTCTGGACAACAAACTCAGTGTGAGAGCGAGCGCAAGTGTGTGTGTGTGGACTTTGTGGGTGGGGGAGCAGGTGTGAGATTGGCTCTTCAATGAGCCTCATCTTGTCCCATGTTGGGTGCTTTGGTGCATTTGTGTGTGTGTCTGTGTGTGTGTGTGTGCAAACGAAAGAAAAGAAGGGAGGCATGTGGCGTAGCTATTACTCAATAGTGTCTGGAACGTTCTGAGAGGAAGAATCATAGGCAGTACCTCAAAATGTGCATTTTCTGTCAGCGTTTGGTGTGGCATCATAAATGTTGTATAAAACGAGGGTTTAGGTGTCATACAATGAGAACGGAGGCGCATTCAGAGGGAGCCAGACAAAATGGCTGCCTCTTTGTGCGGTAGTGAGCGAGAGCTGTAAGTGATATGATATTTGTAGTAACGCAGCGCAAATCGCATTTCCCATCGCATGAGTAATCGCACACGGATATGAATAGATCGTGTTTTTCTACATAATGACATGAAGATCTATCATTTCTTTCTTGATTTATCCACAGCCAGGATGTTATTTCCCGCAGACACACACCCACATACCCCACCCACATTTTGGGTACCTTGAAAAAATGGTGATGTAACACTCCTCCGATTTAACTTGCCCCATTTTGAAACAAACTTTGCCTCTCTAGTTAGATAATACAGCATCTTAACGCAACTCCACTTTATGTTTACGCAACTATTTCCTTTTCTGCTCACCCGCTTCCTAGGAGATCCATATGAATTTTGTCTCTCCACCTTTGTGGGGTTAAATCACACTGTACACCAAAAGGAGATGAAAATATGGGTTGATTTTAAGCATAAACATACGCCGTTGCATCACTTCGAAAATAATGCATATATGGAGCATGTCTCAAGGACATTGTAGAATAATCAATCTCTTACACTAAAAAAGTAACTTTCATTAAGACCTATTTGTTTGTAAAATATGACAGCCTCATTTTGGAGTCTCTTTGAGTCTTTGTTCTTTAAAGCTTTTTTAAAAAAGAGACGAAAAAAGCCTCTTTATCCCATCCCCTCCCTCTATTTTTCTCTCTGTATGTAAGGTTAACTTTGGGACCATGTGAGAGGTTTTTTTTTTGTAATTTGGAATGAGAAGAAAGAGAAAGGTAACTTTCTCTCCTCCACTTTCCAAATCTCCCAGGGCCAGAGAGTTTGACTGGAGAAATGGGAACGGCGGCACAGTAAGAACTCACTGTTTGCTTTTGGATTTTTTTATGAGCGGACAGTGAAGGGACCCATTCCAAACACTACAAACGGCATGTGGACTTAATATTGAAGTGTAGTAATCACATTCTTTCATTCTATTCCATTCGATATATACTGCAAAAAAAATAAAAATAAAAAGAAGCATTTTATTCAGCATTCGGGACTTTTTGAGTCACAGATGGACCCAGTAAGAAATTTCTTTGAATCTACATTAAAACACAAAAATATCCCCTCAAATGCCCAAAATAGTCAAATAGATTTTTATAACCTATTTCATAAAGGAGAACGCTGCTGATTTCATAAAGGATCACAAGCTCCCAGCATGCATTGCGGCAAGAATGAATTATGCGGTTATTCTTATAGGATTGTTGTTTGCTGACTTTCTCCTGTTGTTTTTGTTATCACTGTTGTTTATTTTGTTGGGTGGTTATATTCAGAGCGCATTTTTTACTTATTTTTTGTCGATTGTTGTTGTTCTAGGAGTTTGTCTGAAGTGTTGAGGTCTACGTGCGTCTATAGAAATCTACTGCGTATAATATTTTATGATTTGCAAGATGTTCTCTTCATCAGGATATAGCTAGCATAGTATACTTTAAATAAAACCATGGAAAAAATAAAAGTATTGCATCTTATTTTGACCTCTCTGTCAGGAATTTATGGACTGAATGATACATTTAATGAATCAAAATCAAATTGGAAAAAAGCAGCATTACTTGAATATCTCAAATGCATCAAATTGTTTTATATTTAAAAATGATCGCAACAACTTACCCTTTATCTAAATAACTTTTTTGCTAGCTTAAGCTTAATAATAATGAATACACAAACACGGGGACAAAACATGTACACTTTTTCTACTTTGAGCAGATGACAGTTTAGCATATCGCTAAATAGTGCAAATGTACTGGTGTGCTATAAAATGATGAAAATGAACAGATGACTGTAAATATCAATTAAAAGAGATGGAGTTTGAGTGGCACTCGAGTGTAAAATGATCTGATGACAGAGTCTGATGTCCCCAACACTGAGGAACATGTGAAAAACAGATGGTGTGCTTTCATTCAGCATTCTCCTAGTGTTTCCCTTCTCACACAGAGGAACCATCTGAATAAGAGAGCAGTTTTGATCAGGCCTGCGCCTCTGTCGATTCCCTCCTATCATTAAGTATGATTAGTTTATGACTCAGTATAAACCATTCATGACCACTCTCCTTGAAGAAGTAAAAAGCCTCACTGGAAATGAAAGAAACTTTTGCCAATTAGATTCTGTCACAAAATACCTAATGAACCGAGCGAGCTTTTGATGCTACAAGCAAACTTTACCAACTAGATAAACAATACAAGAAATGGACAATGTTCTCAGTAACAGATGGAGAAATCAAAAACGCAAAATCAAAAAGCTGAGAATGCATTAATGGCGTTTTTTTTTGTTGCTTTTCAACAAAAAAGCGAATAAACACTCATTGTTTAATCCAAACTCTTTTATGCATCTATAGTTTCAAGTGGCTGTAATACAAACAACAAACTTAACTCTAATTAAAAACAAGAAAACTTGCAACGCATAATATGTAAACTTTTCAAAATATTAGAATTACCCTCCATTCAAATACTGAGCAATATAAAACAATCTAAAAAAAAATTAAGTAAATTAATTTGTGCTGATTCTAACCCAGCGTCACACAGTCTCCCTGAAGAACTTCATTACGATTTATTTTATTAATTTAGGAAAAAGAGTATATTTTGCAGTTTACAACCTTAATTAAATCATCTATTTTTACAAAAAAGCTTCCCTGTTTTTTTAATATTACAATGCAATTTAATACGTTTTGCAATTTTATTAGTATGCAGTGGTATTGTAAACATAAATGTCTTTGCAATCTTCCAAATACTACTTGACAACATTCGACGTTTTACAAATGATAGCCTGTATTATACGTAGTTTCTGTAATAGCCGCTAAACTGTTTTCGAGCCATTTCTTTTATAAATTAGTGTTGAAATACTGGTGTATTAGACAATAAGAAAAACAGGACAGCATTACTATAACAGCATGCAAATTACTCAGTGCTGAAAATGAACAATAACCGAAAAAGATCCGATAAACCTTGCTTTAAATCAAGATAGAGATGAACAAATTAAAATAATTATTAGATTATTATTTTAAAAACATTTTTATAACCTCATCGGCGGGTTTAAAATTTACATCAATGCAATGAGCACACAATCATTTAACGAATGACATTTACAAAATAAATTAATTCACTCTCTTTGAATGCGTTTTTTAATCCTTTCTTTTGTAATTTACAGATGAAATAAATAAATGTTATGATGCCGTTGTGTCCATAATTTGTTTTTTCTTTGTGTATCTTATAAATTAATGTGCTGCGTGTTTCATAATATCATATACTCTATAATATAATGAAACCTGGTATATTATGGTTTGTGTTTTTTCTATTTAGCAAGAAAACAAATGTTTACATTTTTTCATCTTAAAAACAAACACTAATATAATTTAGACTTTCAACGTGAATATACATATTAATTTAGGCATTCAACATGAATATATATGTTAACTGACTGTTTACACATAATTTCCATAAAATTCTCAAACACTGATCATTAAAAATGAGAGTGCTAAGGAATAGCTTAAACGGCTTTTATTACGGCTAAATTACTTACAGTTTAATACATATCATTCAATGTTCAACTAATATAAAAGTAAACCAGATATCAATAAAAAACATGACTAGAGATTAAATGTCTTGGCGTTCAATCAAAAAAGTATTATTTTTATGTTTTATATCACTGAAAAACAAAATATTACTCTATTTCTTTTAAAATAATAATAAACTAATTCAAAGAGAAAATGGAAGATAAAAAAAAAAAAGTGTACATCCTTAGACTTCTCTCTACAGAAAGGGACAGCACATACTTAAACTAAATTAAAGAACGATTATATAAAACACACACACACACACACAAACAACTACAAGTAAACAGTCAACCACTTCACAAGAATATTTCTGATAATAACACAATAGTGTCTATATTTTATTTTATTTTTTTCCGTGTCTCGCTAAAAGTCAAAGGCAAAATGTGTTGGCAGGACCACAGCCTATTCAGCCATCTTAACTCTTATTACCATATTTCCTCACAGCAGATGCTATGATTTGTCTGTAAGATTTGTCAAAAACACATCTCCCATGGTTCACTGTTGTCAAGCACTTTGTGTTTAGCAGGTGACAAGTCTGAGTGTAAACTGGCTGAGTGGAATATGTTAAAGCCCCCTTGCAGGAAGAGGCATGTGGACCACTGACATACAGGTTTACGGCTGTCCACTAATGAGACGTGCTTCCAGAAAGCAGGTTTAAGCAACGTGTAAAACAATCAAGGACAATAGGGAATGAGGACAAGCGCTGACGTCAGAGGAAAAGTAATGGGCAATGTAAAAGTGGGTGGGATATTGGGGAAAACTACATTTAAGGGCAACAAAAGTAGGTTATATTATTTCTACGTTTTTTCTACGGCTCCTAAATTTGTTCACATCCCCTGAGTAAGGTCTGTGATCTGCCTTTGCAGAAAAGCAGGTCACATTATACAACCAGGAAGTGGCCTGCCAACGTCCTGCAGCTTGTTTATGGAGACATCTTGTTACCAGGGTGATGGGGTCCTGTCTGGTAGCGTCTTCATTAGTGGTCACACATGGTGGGCACAGGCATTCTGTTCATTCACCTCATGCGCGGCCAGGACCCCTAAAGCCACCCGTTCACCTAACACCTCCAGCCTGCCTGAAGCTGACGGCCTCCCACCAGAACCGCTCCGCTCGTCTGCGGACACAGCTTTAATTGGGAACGACGTGGACAAACTCAAAACCGCCTGGAATAAAATGCAGGCAAACTTACAGGATTTACTTACAGGAAAGGAGATTCCTATCTAAAGTCTGAACATTCCTGAAGAAACTCCTTCATTTGCCACAAACTACGGAAAGAAACGCTCACATTTTCAAAAACCGGGCGTTCTGACCTGTCAGACGGCATCAGAAACACCTTCGTGATTACAGATCGCATGAGCTTGGGCATGAATCTCGGCAAATTCAGAAAAGCGTCGAATTTTTCAGTACAAGAAAAAAACTGGGAAAGACTGACCGCAGTCCAGTTTGTTAAATGGCAGAATGCGGAATGATCGCATTTTTCAACATGCTGAGACCGGCCATTCTGATTACCTTTTAATCTGAGGGCTGAATTCCAAATGTGCCCAAGTTTCCTCCGGGGGGAGCAGCAGGAGGCGCTGTAAAGCAGTTAGCCTTTTGATAATGAAGTGCCAGCAAAAACAAACATGGCTGATGAGGGGGGAAGGGTTAGCACTACCTTACAGTGGCTCGGCACGTTAATGCAAGATTAACATTGAATGAGCATCGGGAGCCCGATCCACTGATTTCAAATAGATATGGCCCCTACTCACTAGACCTGACAACAAAGAAGAGTCAGCTATGACCTCTGCTCAAGCCGCAAAGTCACGCGCACGGCTTCATTTCGCACAATGCTGGGGGAAGCCGCCATTACCGTGTAGTGTGAAGCACAATGCAAAGTGCCACATCAAGGTGTTTACGGTAGAGGTGTGAAAGCACATCCATAATAAAAAAGATGTTTTGGGTTATTATCACCTTCCGTCATTGCGAACACGGTGGCCTAAATACACTATTCACCGCGGAGAGAGTTTGGTAATGTTCCTGTTACTGCCGAATTCTTTTTTGCTTTGCATTTACGTAGTCCATGTTNAAAAAAAAAAAAAAATCTGTACTGTGGGTCTCTTGAGCGCAATGATGCATGTTGTTTTAGGTCACTCCTATCTCACTTTTATTCCATTATTTGTGTGAGAGACTTTTGATATTTGTTGTCTTGGGGTTTATAAAGAAAGAAGTTAGATTTTAATGTTTTGTTTGTTTGTTGTACAATAAACTTTGGGACAGGACTTTATGTAACGAGCAGTGACTTTCAGATTAGCTAAACAACCGTTATTGCCAACTATTTTCCTTATAACAACATTCAAATCGTAAAAGTGAAGATACCGTGCTGTTAAAAACTTTAATGCCACAGTAAAGAATCCGAATAAATTATTGTGAAGCTGTGCAAAAAGGACAGATTTCCTTTATTAGATTTTCCAAATTCTTTATATCAGATTGTTGTTTTTTTATTTATGATGATGAAGATATAGCATGAAATTGTGCTCCATGTGTACATGTAATGAAGAAAAACAGAACGGCTAGTTTCACTTTTGCGTTTCATTAGTATTACTCACATCATCTCACTTACGCTTAGCTGTAATTTATGCGGTTAAAATAAGAAGCAAATATGCAATTCATCTTGTGCTTTTCCCTGCCGAAATGAATACGAATATTATCGATGCACTGAAAACATGCACGCAATTGTTCCAGTAATATCCAGAGAGTTGCCACCTAAAATGATGAGCCGCATCATAGTTAAATACAAAATTATGCATGAAAAATAATTATGCAAAAATACATCAAGTGCATCTGTTTGCCAAACCAATATACCTGTTGGCTGCTTTAAACAATGAACGATTGTAAATTATACAGCTTTAAGCATTTGTAATGTCATGCAAAATACGTTTTACAGAAGAATGTTGAGGGTTAGACGAGCCAAACTAACCACTTAAACATGATATTATAGCCAGAATTGAATAATCTGGTAATCAGTTAAAGGCTGTTTAGCTTCACTGAAATGTAACGGTACAGTGAGTCGGCCCATGTTCCTGTTCTCTTGAGGTTAAACATTAAATCATTGCTGTTTTTCCTCAATGGACTGTGGTAATCCTGCAACGTTTAATGTTCATTAAAAAAAACGCATGTACATTTATAATACTATACTTTGTATTATATTACCTTTGCTTCTAATTACAAAAAAAACTAGTTAACGCTGCTGTGAGGGTGTTTCTACAGCGTCTATGGGAGTGACAATAAAACTGACATCTTTCTCTCTTCTGACCGCCGTTATCAAACTCGCTATATTTTTTTCCTATTATTGCAAGTTGTGGAAACACTATTGTGGAGTTTTTCTTTTGCTAATTTGAGCAAACGGGAGCACAACAAATATATTTAAAGTAGTCTCTCATTCACCACTATAAAAGTTTACCCAACTATGACGACTTCCGCTTCTGAGAAACCCGGAAATGTGAAAAAAGTTAATGATAATTTCTCGATGTGAGGTTAATTAACTGCACTGAAAACTAAATTTAGACATCACCATGATTCAGAGACCATCTTCAGAGGCTAAAGCAGCCCTTTTGCATGGAGCTAAGGACCCTAATGAATTATTAATTTTTAATCCACGAGAGGTGCGGGCCTACGAAATAGAATCTCACTCTTGGACTACATTCTTCCCTTCTGCCCTGCTAAGGCAAGCAGTATTTCTGACTCGAGCAGAGAGCGAAAAACTAAATTGAAATGACTGCTGGGCCTGATAGACTGAGGGGGGAAAGGTAATGCCAAACCAAAATTGCCAAAGAAGCCTCTCCTTTCCATTCAGCACTGGTGCACTCTATAAAGACATCTGCTGATGACACACTTTGGGGAGGCCTGCTCAAGCAGAGACTGGTGGAGAAACGCTATAACGAGATTGAACCACATGACTGCTTGCCGAAGAGCCTGAAGCAGGCTCCCACACAACCAGCTGCCAAGCAGGGTGCCACAGAGCCCAACAACCACCACAAACATGCCCTTACACTATCCTACAAGACACGGCCTGGCCGGACAGGGTGGCAGAGACCTTTATGAAATGAATTCCAGCTGACATGTTATTTCTATTCCCACTTAACAGGCAACGCTATCCTACCTTTGGCAGCATTTCTTGTTCAATAAAAAGGGACGGATCATTCTATCTATATTTTCTACAGCTTTAGACCAAAAGGACAGGACACGAAGAAAATGTTCATGTTCCGAAACTCAGTGGGGGGAAGTACAGCTGCCCAGACAGGAACACAGACGGGTATTTGGATTAGCTCAATGGATCCCAACAGGCAAAACGCTGTATGCTGAAGTGAATGCAGAATAAGATTCACGATAGAGAAATCTAATCATGCAACGATAAAATTCGCATTTAAAAAAAAGCTGAAAATGAAGTAAACGTGATGACCCAATGCAAATGTCGCCCCAAAAATAATAGTTACTACAGAGTCTCCAGTAATTTCTAACTTTAAATTCTCTCAGTATCATCAAACATTGTTTATAATGACACCTGAGCCGGTTTATCTTCATTACTCGGACCAGACTTACAAAATCAGCTAAAAGTTTCTGCTAAAATTACATATAGATAAACAAACAAACATACTTTCAACCACTACCCCTCTCTCAAAATTCAACCCCCAAAAACAAACCCAATGTCAGAAACCCTGGATGCGCACAATGATTGTGAAGCGTTTCTGCAATAAAAAAAAGAAATTGAAAATACTTTTTGCCGTGACACGCTGTCACGACAGGTGTGATTTATCAGAACATCCACGTATTACGCACTAACAAATACAAATAATGATAATAATAATAATAACAAAAATGTTAGCCTTAGTTAGCAAGAATCAATCACATTAAGGTTACTATGTTTTCATTTTTATAACCTTTTTATTTCAGAGATTTTTTCCACCGAACTCACTTTTTTAAAACGGAAAGGCTGTAATATAAACTACAAAAGTAGCTGAATGAAAGCAACTGTATATCATGGAAAACCGAAGGGTTGGATAGAAATCAGAATGACAAAGGATCTTGGGAAAACCACACTTGATGTCTGACAACAATAAAGCAGAAGTAGGCAGTGCTGCAGACATTGTCAAAGTATTTACATCACCATGAGTGAACGCTGACTTACGGCACCTTTGATTCGGAGAACATCACTACAGAATAAGGCTGAAGTGATGGATAACTGCATAACAGGTTTATGGTTCCCCTGACAGGCACACATGAGGTTCCAGTGAAGGATGGATAAAAGGTGTGAGAGAGTGTGTTTAATTGTTTACTTTTGAACATCCTTCTCTCACTGTCTGCCTTAATTAATTGCCAAATAAAGTGAAAGAAAGCTCCAGCAACAGTGGGGTTAAAATGTTCTTTCGGTGCATTTTCCAGATCAAGTGAACAATACTTTGGCTTTGAAATTTTAAAACCCCTCTGTCTTGGTAAATGACTGAACTGGATAATTAACTATCATGGCAAATCAGCAAGCAGTCAATCAAAGCAGCAGTTTTTTCTTTCTTTTAACCGAGGTCAGGGGGCAAGTACAAAGGCACTGTGAACATTTCATGTGCTCCTGAGGAGCGATATCAGTTGAAAATTCATGTTACCGTCAGACAGTGTTTGGCAAATGTGGCCCATGTGTGATTCTCTTAAACTTGCCCTCTCCTGCTGACCTCTCACCTCTGCTCTCTGTCTCTCTGCACTCCAGGTCGGAGTCGCCACGCAAACACAGATGAGGCGCATCACCTTTCGCCAACACGGCACAGGTAAGCCTGGCCCCGACCGAGCTGCTGGACCAGGGGTCAGGCTTGTGGCCCAGCATGCAACTGGTCTCGGTCACATCAGGTCCTTACACCCCAGAGATGAGCCTGCAGACGGACGTCGTCTGAGACCTTTGATGTGTGGCGGTGAGAGGTTCTGTTACTGTGTCTTTAATTAGGTCCAGCAGCTGCCCCTTCCTGGTCCGAATCTCCGCTATCTGCCTAATCTCTTACAGGTGGCCATGCCAAACACCCCGAAATCAGCCACCGCACTCAGGTGAGCGACGTCCAGGGAGGAGCCGTCGCGTCACGCTTCCCTCTGCTTGGCACAAACAAGTCTGATGCACAGAGGCAGCGCTAACACAGCCCAGTTGCAGTGAGACATGCTTAAGATTCACAGTTCCATCACTACGGCCAGCATGTTCCCAGCTTACAGCCAACCGGGTGTGAAATTATGCTAATATATGCTTCCCGTCTATCATCTTTTGGCAAATTTGATGGCCTAATTTATTAAACATTATCCTTTAAAGATATTTTAGAGGGTTTGAATATAGTAAAAAAGTTGGGGTGAACTTTCACAATGCCGTGCTTATCTGCATTTTGTTTGTTTCAGGTTCAGTTTAAGTTAAGCTCAGTTGACAACATTTGTGGTATACAGTTGGTTATTACAAAAAAGAAAGAATTTCCAGTGAACAGTGAAGCACTTACAGTACAATTGAACTGAATGGTGCCAATTCGTAAACGTTACAATACTCACTTCTTAAACAGTTTAACCACAAGTCAGGAACAATATCCATGTCAGCATGATTTTAGTGTAAAAAAATGTGCTTAGTAACATTTTCTGTAACTTTGTAACTTTGCCATGACAAAATAATGAT
>JAPMNU011394650.1:0-18947 GCA_029874995.1 Alburnus alburnus
TTGGTCAATCAGTCAGACAGTCCCTCCCCTAACTCCTATCATTGGTCAATCAGTCAGACAGTCCCTCCCCTAACTCCTATCACTGATTCACTTTTAAAAAATGTGTTGCTTCTTCTTTTTCAATTGTTTTTTTAATCTTTACCAAAACTGGCTCACTTTTCTACATAAAAACCTAGCTGGCAAAGGCACCAAACAGGAAGTGAGGCAATATCACAACAACTGTGATGCATATTGACATAAAACTTTAGATGTATTGTTGTCCATTAACATGAGAATACCGTGTTACATTGGTTGCAATGTTCCCTAATGGACGAAAGATACTGAGCTGTAAATAATGGTAACTAACTTTAAATGGCTTTGACCAAACAAATCTATTCATCCTTCCAATGTCCAAATGTTGTGCTTGGCCTCAGCTGTGTTTTATTGTAGTTTTGGCCTTTTTTGACACATTTATTGACAAGCGAGTCGAGAGAAGGCAGGAAATGATGAAGGGAAAAGTGCAGAACTTTGTGAAGTTTTGTAAGCCTGTGCATGTGTACCATGGCTCCAACCATAAGTCTTACATTTCCCCCCAGAAATAAACCAAAATAGCTGTTAATAGAGCACAGTAAATAGACCAAAGTGCTCAATATGCTCCTGTAAACATGCAAGTCCAAACTGGAGCAGTTGAACATGTTTGTGTGTGGATAAGAGCTGATCTGATGTCTGCGTGTAGAGGAGAGGCTGGCCTGAAAGTGCTGTATGAGAGCATCTCTGTAAAAATAGTTGAGCTGCTGTCCCTGCAGAGCTCATTTTAATGGGGCCGCTGACAGCGTGATTCATGGTGGAGCATGATAATGGTGTCCTTTGAGCTGAACCAGCTCTCTCTCTCTCTCACACACACACACACACTCACGCTCTTACAATGAGCATCAAAGGCCTGCAGGTATCATGCTGGACAGCTTCCCGGTGTGAAATGAACACACATTCACTCATTAGTGTGAGGAGGACAGGTTTAACACATCTGCCGTGAGGAAAAAACAAAGCTAGAACAAAATTCAAATTCTATGAAATGTTTTTTTTTTAGGCTAGGTTCATTTTAGGCGTCTGCACAAATGCACAACTGCACAAATGAATAATTGATTCACGTCTGACTTTGCTGTGCATCACAAAGTGTGTCTTGTCTTTAAATAAAAGTCTCTGTTTGATAAAAATATGTCCCATCCATTCATATCTGTTCAGTTAATGAGTAGCTCGGACTTATTCTCAAAATGTAGATGCAATCTATTAATGCTTGTCAATCAGCAAGAATAAAACCTCTGGCCTGTTAGTGTTCGAGACATGAATGATGGCTCAGCTCTCGTCTTGTTGAGGAGAGCTACAGCATGCTACTACTTTTCTAAGTGATCAGGCTTACAGTTTCTTAAGAGAAAAATCAATGTCACTTGATGTTGATAATTAATAGTGGAGAGCAACATGAAGTTTTGGGAAGATAGGAGAGTGAAACACAGGGCAGAATCAAATCTGCATGAAAAACACAGTGTGCTTGTTACATGTACTTACCATAGTAATATCAGTAAATTATGTATCATTACATGCAACTAACCCTCAACCAAATCCTAGTCCTACCCTAACCCTATAGTAAGTACATGTAGTTGCTTAATATTACTCAGTGCTTAAATAAATAATTACACTGTAACAATGACACCTTAAAATAGTGTAACCAAAACTATCAACCAGCATCAAACCTAAGCCCTGGTTTTACACGTACGCTAGGCTATGCGTACAGTACGCTTGACATAAAGGTGCGCTCACACTACACGTCTTGTTCCATTGACACAAGCTAATGCCAATCGTGCTCTTGCGAAATGCTGTGACCTCTCAGCTGAACTAAAATAACGCAGTCTTTAAATCTGCAGTTTTGCAGCATTGCTGGATAGTGGAGTAGATTGCATATTTTTATACTTTATTTTGAGTTGTGTTTTTAGATAAGGCGCCACTGAGTGTGATGTCATATGGACATTTCCGTGTCCATTGAAATTACATTTACACATGTTGTGCTTCTCAATCAGAAGTCTGCGTACCTCGACTGCCACATCATCAAGCCCCGACAAAGGATAGATCAATTTGAAGAACCTTTTGAAGGCATTTGGCTTATTTTTAACTGATGATTGCTTGTGTGAGATACATGTAACTCTAGACTAAACAAGTACAAAGACATTTTTGTCATTCTGGAGAGAAATAGCTCAGACACTGGTTCAGAACAAAACTTGCTGTGTCGAGTGTTCGTTCATGATATTAAATGGAGTACACTTTAAAAGGCTACATTTTTTGGCGTACAGATGCAGTAAGTTTTGGTGTCAAAATGATACTTTAGGCTTAAACCACTGTGTCATGGCTCAGATGTAAAACAGATTTTCTCGACAGTAATATTCTGCGGCTGCTTCATCCTTGCTCATTCATTCATTATTCATTTGAAGCCGCATTCTCCCTGATGAAGAATGCATGTTTAATGAGGGTCTTCACCAAATTAAGCCTTGCTGAGCTGACCGCATTGATCCAGCGACACGTGCGAAGGAGGGATGCTTGAACCCCATTGGATTTACTGTAGGTGAGGAACCACGCTCGGTCTGAGACGTCCTCCTCACCTGAGCTGTTAGTGCACTTCCTGTAAGAGGATGCTGGGAGTTCACTCACACACACAGGGGAAATGTGATATCCTGTAAGAGGAGAGATAGATGGAAAGATTGTATGTTCCAGTCGTGATGATTGACCTTTTACCGGAAGCCTCGTTCTCCCTCCTCTTCTTGAGCGGAGAGCATGTGTAGAGCATTGGTGTGAGCCAGATCGTCACTGACCCTTGACCTCTGTGTGTGTGTGTGTGTGTGTGTGTGTGTGTCTCAGATCTGCTCTCAGCTCAGCGAACGACTGGAGAAACAGCAGACGGCCAACAGAGGAGAGATAGAGAAGATCCGGGTGGGTGATGACACACACATATTTAATCTAGAGTTTAGCACTCACTGTGGCATCACACATTATAGTGTAGATTTAGTTTAAACCCCATTAAATAAATCAAATAAAAAAGACTACAGGCAAAAACATTGTTTTTTGTCATGCTCTGGTTCATTTTGAGATGTTTGGCCTTCCATGTTGTTTTAGACTTGTGAAAGAAAACATTCACAATACACCTTTATTGCACTTTATCTATTTGCGTCTGTAGATTTAAATTACAAGACAAATCTTTAAAAGCTATTTTCACAGATGAGTGTTTTTTCTAATGAACAGACTGAGCCACAAATCTCCACTTCAGTAGAATTTATGTTCACAAACATGTTGTTTCTTCTTTTATTCCCATCTGTATTCTGAAGGGGTTTATTCATGTCATTCGCTGGATTTGAGATGACATTTTATTCCTTAAAAACATGGGGATTAATTTTCTAGAATGATAAAAAGGATCAATTCAAAATCCTCTCTGTAAAAACAAGAAACAAGAATTGTCAATCTGGCTTTCTCCAGTGTTCAGGTTTCAGTTCTTAAAATCGATGCTAGTTTGTGCATATTTAATCACATAATGCCTCATTTGCATATTTAAACATAACATTTCAGGAAACGTGTAATACAAAAACAATTAATCAACTTTCCCCCTAATCACCTGAGTATCTCGCCTTAAAAAAAGTATATAGAAATGATTGCACAAAAGTGTTTTTGGCTGATTGTACTTTACCATGTTTCATAGCTATATGAATATATACATTAATTATTATTTAGGTAATATTGATTTAGCAATTAGTTCAGTTAAATCAGTTGTCTAAGAAAATAATATATACAGTTTATCATCATTATACCATAATATTTGACTATAGAATCCTGTGATGACCAATCAGAATCAAGTATTCCAGATCAATAATATCACCCTAATCAGACTCTAACGACAATTAAAACAAGTGTAACACACTCTCTTCCTTTAACTCATTTCAATATGTAAATTATTTGGTAAATAGCCGTCTAATAAGCAAGATAATACGACCTGCGCCTCATTATTGCTTTGCTGTGCTGTGTTAATAACCAGCTGAGTTATGGCTGTAGTTTGGTCACCGCCAGGCTTGTGAGGTTTAACGTGTGTGTGTGTGTGCAGATGAAGGTGGAGGGCTGTGAGAAGTGCAGTATTCTCTTCAGTAAGGAGGGTCGTCTGAAGGCTCTCAGCGCTCCTAAAGAAGGCAGTGAGGAGGACATGGACGAGGAGAAGGAGGCGCTGAAGAACCAGCTGAGAGAGATGGAGCTGGAGCTCGCACAGACCAAACTACAGCTGGTGGAGGCCGAGTGCAAGATACAGGTACACACACACACACACACACACACACACTACAGCTTGCAGTGTGTTTACTGGCTTTAGGACAGTAGGGGAACTTTTAGACTGTCCTATGACTGGACACAGATACACATCCATCAGTGATGTGTCCTTTAAATGACACTTCTGTTCAATTAATGCTTATGATTTAAAGACAGATACAATAATAATACAAATGTTTTAACCCTGTTTAATTAGTTTCTTATATTAGTAGTAATTCATGTGAAGTGCCTGTTATTGGGATGCAGCTTGGTGGCGTCTCCATTATTAGCAGATCAAGATCAGAGTGCAAAATGAAAATTAGCAATAAAACTCATTTAAGACTTTTGTTCATCTTAAACACAAATTATGATTTTTTTTTTGAAAGCTGAGAGATTTCTCTGCTTCCACTAAATGTCCATTCCACCGAAACATTGATGCTTCAACATTAAAGTTCATAAGTAAAAGAAGTTCATTGTAAAAGTAATCCATATGAATGGTCTGGTTTAATCCAAGTCTTCTGAAGAGACGTAATAAACAGATTGAATTTAGGCTTATAAATATTGAAGAAAGCACATACATGAGGCTCAAACGTGCTTGTGTGATGGTATGGTATTAATATTTTGGAGGGTACACTAAATATATGAGCTATTTTCCGCCATTTCCACCAGGGCAGTTTATACACACATTGTTTGAGACAGTCCAGTGGTTAAAGATCTGGTAGGTTTGACCTTCACATCATGTTACTGTCCCTATAAGTTCACCTGAAGTGACTTTGAATAAAGCGTGAGCTTAATGTCTTCTTCAGGATCTGGAGCATCATCTGGGTCTGGCTATAAACGAAGTCCAAGCAGCCAAAAAGACGTGGTTCAACAGGACGTTAACCTCCATCAAGACTGTGACAGGAGCGCAAGGCAAAGAGAGCGTCTAACAGGGCCACATCATCATCATCATCATCATCATCTCCCCCGCAGCCGGAACAGTGCGAACAACATTCTCTCTCTCTCCTTTTTTTTCCTTTTGTAAAAACTTTGCTTCTAGGGTACCAGAAGTAAACACCCCCATTTGAAACACAAGTACTTACTTACTGAAAAACAAGACTTTAACGCTAGTGTTTCTACTACTGATGTTAAACTAAGGACTGGGGCGTATAGAGGACTGAACTGTCTTCTGGGGGATATTAACATTTCTATCTACTGACCTACTCAAGACTACTTGCACAAACACGAGTCAACATAAGGTACGTGTGCGGCCGGAAAACTAGCGTGACTTCCGTTATTGTGACAGGAGACGTGTTGATGGTGTGCATGTGTACGACTGAGGTCCCCTTTTATTGTACAGTGTATGCGTGAGTGTGTGTGTGTGTGTTGGCCAATATTGTGGTTCTCTGAGGAAGACTAAAAACAGGAAGTAGACAGGTAGCACACTGTACAGTGAACGTTCAATTAGATTCCTCCTCAAACCACTAGCTGGCGCCCTTCTGATATTAGCGAAAGCAAATGGGATATGATGGGATACAGGCATTGTGAATATGAAGGGCTGCTTGTGTATCTGAAAGGTTAAAGGTCGCTGTTGATCATGGCTAACAGGAAGCACTTATGCAGTGAGCACACGCTCTGATCGGAAAGCACATCTGGGGGTAACGGAACCTGTGTGTGTGTGTGTGTGTGTGTGTAACGGACTCTCTGAGGGGAAGGTCTTTGCACCTTACAGTCATATTTATATTGATATCAAGCTTGCTCGAGTTATTGTCGTTGTTAAAGAAGGTCCTTGAGCCTCTTAAGACAAATAGGCCGTTCTAAAAGGCACTGGGTTGTAAATAAAAAGCATATGATTTTTTTTTTTTGGGATTAATTTTATATTTCAACTATTTGGTAACTGTACTAATGTTGCCTAATTGTACTGTGCTACAGATTATTACTCATGTTTTGCTTTTGTCTTAAATTTCAAACTGCTGTCTCATCATTACATGCCAAATGTACCTTTTACCCAGCATTACATGCGTGTGGACATGGTAATAGTGTAGGATGCGTTGTATACTTCCATGAATTTCAGTATAAACCTCTGAACACGTGTCTCCTGCCGTCTTGTGTCTGTTCTTCATGTAGTCGAGTTACGTTTTTTGCCATTGCTAATTATTTCCTGGAATCATTTAAGACTTCAAAACATTTTACTTGTATTTTCAAAACCTCAACATGAACAAAGTTATAACAATTGAAAAGAAAAGTCAACATGCATGATTTATTTTATCACATTTAAAAAATAAAATTCTCTCTTATTACAGAAATATTCTCATCAATAATTTACAGCTGTTTGATCAACTGAACTGGACACTAACGTACATGAATATTTACATGCAGTGTAATCAGCACTGACTCCAACATACTGTACCACCTGATCAATTACAACTGGACATCCTGTTATCAGACACCACAGTCTGTCATTCAGTAAGAATCCATTTTAATTCTTACAATCCCTAAACACAAGAGGAAGGTATCTTTTATCCAGGCTAACATTTGTGTGTGTATAAAGCCACCAGATGTGCAACTCCCACAATGACCTCACATGAGACAAATGAGACATTTAAACTCTAAATTAACCAAATTACAATTCATTTCCATATTAAACATTCCAACATCAGTAAAAAGGGGGATTACAAATTAATCAATTCATATAAATAGTTCAATTTATATTTTAAATACTTGGATGCATAACATTTTTACTCAAGTATGATGTCATCAACTGCCAATTTGACCAGATTTCTGAAATGAAAACCATCGATGAGGTCATTTCTTATCTATGAATTAAAAACTGGGGACAATTCAGGATTTGTGTATTTAAATCAAAATAAATGTAATGCTTTGATGAACTAGATTGTCAGTCATCCCTATGTAGATTTATGTGAATCATACAACATTTATAAAGATTTGAATGTACTTTACAATACACTTAATACTTAAAGTACAGTATGTTAAGCATTGGGGTAAGATGATTTTTAATTTCGTCATTTCATCTGAATAACAACATTTGTGAGATTTAGTCAGTCAAAACAGTTTTGAGGTTAACTTTGTGTCTCTGGAAAATAGTGATCAATTACATTGCATTATGTTGAATATTAAAGTTTTGTGTCTATTTGTCAATGAGGGATTTGTGGACATCAATTGTGGAGTAAAAGTTCATCCAGGGCCATCTTACCCCTATTTTAATATTTTACATTTTGTGCAATAACAACAAAATAAGCAAATGTTTCTATTTATTTCCTATAACACATTGTCTGATGCATCATCATCCTGCACATGCTAAACATATCTAAAAGGAAATTCACATTGTTCTTGACACAGGGGCATTTTCCCTAATTGTAACCCTCTATAATATTTGTTAACATGCTCCTGAATATTAATTCCTTTATTTCAGTAAGCCCGACATATCGGCTGAAAGGACTTTGCTCATTAGATGGCGAATCAAGAAATCCTGCTATTGTGGTGGCACCGGTCATGAATGAATATTTATGAACACATGCTACTTGACTTCCCGCACGGTTTCCATTCCAAGTCTGTATGCTATGACTCAATTAACTGCTCTATAGACCTTATTCAGAGCGATGAATAAGCGTCATGACGGGTATGAAAGCGAGGCTGTTGCTAAGTTCCGGTTCACGGCTTTCCTTAATACTGTATTTCAACCAGCTTCGATAGACTTAACCACTGATGATCATGTGACAAGAAAACACTCAGTGAAATGGCTGTCCTACAGCACGTCTTGTAATATAATTAAGCTTGTTTATAAGCATGGAATGTTAACTCTTTAAATAGGCACATGGTCCAGTAAAATTATCGCCCTGGGATGATGTGCTAAACATGTCCGGGAATCCTGTTACCGGGAGTTACCTGGCATCAGTACAAACCTAAACGTCAGCGCTGATGAAACCAAACTCCACAGCTCACTTGTCACTCGTTAGTGAACTAATTTGGAGGAAGGGAATGGTGGGAACGCTGATAGCACTCATTTACCCAGAACCTGGCCAGTTCATGCTTGAATACCTCGACCCAACCCCAGTGTGCCTCCAACTCTGCCCAGGTTTCGCTGACACAGGCCTGGTGTTCTGCTTGCTCAGTCATCCAAAATAGCTTCCAATGGAGGTGAGAAGCAGCTGCAGAGGGGGGGAATCTGCAATGGTTTTCCCAGATGAGAGGTGTCCAATAAACAGCTGGGATCTCTTACATTCTGGCAACATGTATTATGTCCAGTGTCATGCTCAAATACTTGGTCTTACCTCACCATGGCTCAATGCATGTTAACAGCTCAGAGGAGGCCAGTCTTATGGGGCTGTTCCTGGTCCTTCTTCCGCCTCAGACCTGACTTTGGTGTGGAAGGACCTCAATGTAAAGCAAGAACTTGGCTGTAGGACAGCGTAGAGCTGATTTCTTACTAAAAGTGTAGTAAGATGAGGAGCAGGACTCCTGTCATTTCATCAGTGCCTGTCATCCAACACCAACATTCACCAGAATGTTCTATCCACACTGATCCCATCTCAAGTGTGGGTTACCGGAGACTGACAAGACTAACCCTTTCAAACCCCATGGACCCACACATGTATCACACAGACATCCCAAACTCCCTTATCTGATCCTTTTGAGTTGAGAGCACTCAGCACTCTTGCAGTCCCGAACCAGTCAAGTGATTGGGCTACAGTTTGTCGTTGTCAGAGACCTAAAACATCTGACGTCATCTAATCTCATGGAATTTCATCCACTCCAGTCAGCGTGATTTACGGGACTGCTCTCCTTGCTGGACATGATTTGTATGGATTTACATTCTTCAGATCGCTTATTTCACCGTTGCTGCAAGGCAGAAGCTTGTCGCCCTGCTCATATTACAGACCCATCAATGTTAAAGTGCGCACTTTACACAACTAATCTCAGACTAGGTGCGTCAGTTATCAAGATCGTTCCCATCCCAGACGAATTATTATCCCAGAATTAGGCCCTGTCCCAAATGGCACACTTCATATGCACTTACGGTCTTGTGGACTTACAATGGCTGCCGTGTGCGCGTGCCCATTAAGTCCACGAGACCGCAGGGTGTCCCATTTGTCATTTTAGGTTTCAGAAGGGTGCTCACGAGCGCCCCCTTTGCGGTCGATATGCGCCCTCGATGCGCACTTTTGCAAGACTTCTCCCCGACAGTCAAGGCAGCGTTACATCACGAAAGTGGGGACTAGTAGGAAGATCGCAGGTGTTTAGGGTACAATTTTGGACAGGGCCTTACAAGTCGTGACAACATGAATGAATTCTGGTCATTTTTGTGCAATGATTTGCACAGAATGGAAAAAGAAGGGACCTGTCCCAAATAGCAGCCCAAACCCTCATTGTCTGATCCAAAAAATTTTACAACGGACAAAAGTTTCGGAGGCAGTGTGCAAGCACGATTGACATAACACAAGGTCGTATTTATTTTTTAACGCGTCGAAAATTTTGGATGCGAATTTCAGGCTCTGTGTGCAAGGGCCTTAAGGGTCCCTTCACACAGAACAAGTTTTTGCATTCCACTGTTCTGCTTTTCCGTTAACGTGCAAGACCAGGGGTCTCCAACCTACCATACTCAGGTCTAACCCTGCTCCAACACACTTGCCTGTAATGTTCAACACTGAACACCTTGATTCGCTGCTTCAGGTGTGATTAGGGTGGAGCTGAACTCTGCAGGACAGCAGCGGCGTCCCAATTCAGAGGCTGCATCCTTTAAAGGACACATACGAAGCCCTGTGTGTCAGTGGTGCAACAGAGGTTGTCCCAAATCGAAGGCTCCTCCAAATGAGTCCTTAGTTTCCCGGGCAATGAAGGGTACAACAGATGGATCCTTCATGGCCTTGCCCACCCCAGAATTCATTGCGCACCAGTGACGACAGGATTTTTTTTTTTTGAGAGAGAAATTACTAATTACACGTTTACATGTAAGTATTGGGTTTCAATTTACTAAAATATCTAATGATTCAAATGTAAAAACAATAAAAAACAACTTTAAAGTGATTCAAATGTTGACTTATCTTACTAAGTGATTTGATTTTCTATAGTTTATACTCTTTATTATGTACATAAATGGACCATGGTGAACATATTTAAACAGGTTGTGAAGCCTGTGATGTTTTCAGACAGTTTAATATAACTTTAAGAAAAGTCCTGTACAAACGTTACTGTCACTCATCAACAGCAGCTGTCACAGTTGCTAGGCAACAAGAGCCATCCTCTGTAGGCCGACCGTCACATTTAACAACGCTCAGTCCGAACCTCACGGACTTCGAAGGCGTGGTCTTTGAAGTCTGCATCCTTCAGCCTCTGAATTGGGATACAGCTAGTGACTGAGGGACGTGTTTGACCAATGCACTCGTTTTTTTTGCAGAATCTCTTTTTTTTCAAGTTTTAAAAAGACATGTACTGTATCTAGGCCTTTATTTTTTTTTCCAATTCCCTGCATCTCGCATTTTTAAATGCAAAAACACGTTCTTTGTGTATATCCATAAAGTCCACAAGACTGCAAATGCACTTGAATTGTGTCAATTGGGACAGGGCCAAGGATGTTTAAGAGCTTGCTCTCCTTGCTGACCCAGCACTCCCTCGCCCTTCGGTCACGCTCTTTCAACTCACAATTTCATTGGCTGTTGCTCATTGCTGCCCTCTGTCTTATTGGAGACAGTGCACATACCCAACAACTGGTTGGCTAGATTAAAACAAGCATGAAATTTACTGTAGCATATTCAACATCTCTGATCAATAACGGACAAATTCCACGAACTGGGACATCTAGTTAGAAATTCAAAATACGAAACTGCAACCAGCTTCTGTCTTGTAGAGCACTAGACATAAAGACAGAATGGACACAGAACAAAATACACCACACATCAAAAAGGTTTTTATATATTTATTTAAAAAAGAAAAGTTTACACTTTATAGAGATTTAGCACTTTATTTTAAAAGCATAAATTATGGCAAAAAAAGTGACAGACAAACCACTATAGTATTTTCACAACTAATAGTTTATAATTTGATACCACGGCTAGCAAACATCTACTGCTGTCATGTTCAAGCACTGCTCGCTCACAGAAGTTGTGCACAATCATCACTTCACATTATATTGTTACCCTTTATAATATCTCAAATCTAGATCATTTTTTCTTTATATAATTTGTCAAGTTACATAAAAGTTGTGATATGGATAACTGAGAATCCCGCAGACTGCTTTCATCCGCAGTCTGACTCAGGAGTATTTACAGAATCATGGAAGAGCTCACAAGCAAGGATTTGCCAATGCTCGCAAGTTACAAATAAAATGAAATAAACGTAAACAATGGGCATAAGCACACACACACCCCCCACACCCCAAAAAAACACACACACAATCACATGAATATTTTTTTTATCATATAGGTAAATAATTCATTTCAGTGTATTTGGATGTGTCTACAAAGATGCAGTTAGCTCTTCTATGAAAGTACATTCTACTACATAAATACATTCCAAACCTAAACATGGCTCTATTGCTGGTTCAGTCTACGGGGACTTCGGCGTCCCGGCTCGCGGGTGAACCAGCTCAAATGACGGCCGTCCCCATCTGCCCCGCTTCATATGCAGGGGGAGATCGGAGACGAGGAGAAAACATTACCTTCAGCAATTCATTTTGCAAAGCTTGCTCAATCTGAAACCGATCTATATCTCTGTACTTGCATCGCAAGCTCGCAAATTGAATTTCCAGCTTTTCTCAACTCAAGTGCCACACACAAGTCCCTTTCTTTCACGACAAGACAAATATTCTCCCACTTAAGTCTGCTCGTATTGATTAAGCACCAACGTTATAAAGTGTCTCTAATCTAATGGTTATCAATCTGTTGCAAAGTGAGAGTATTAAAGGAAAAATGCCAAATCTAGTCAGTTAATCATCATTTATCTGTTACATGAAACTAAAATATATGGTGTTTGGATCAAAGATTTTAAATGGTGTATTGGTTCTATCAGAGGCATTCAGTGCCACATTTGTGATTTTAATCCAGATTTCTTTCTAAATGAAGAGTTTTTGCTACTGTATTGGACAGAAAGTGAAGACGCTGGCGACTTGAACCTGCATTACTCATGTGAGCTCCAAGATGTCTCTAGCACATATATTAACTGCTGCGTCATGGCTCCCACAAATTAACCAAAGTGTGCTAAAACAGGAGAAGCGGAAAGTTGCGTTTAACATCTACCTGAGTAGAGCCGATGAAGTGGCGTACAATCTTATGCGTATCTTGGGGCCCCGCCCACTAACAGTGACATCATACACGAGTCGGCAAACGGAATCGGAAATGAAACGAACTTTTGATGGCTCCCAGGAAATCAAGCCTGGTTTGTTTTAATCAGATGTTCTCTTGCGGATCTTTTGTTGGAATCACCTCGACACTTAATTTGACGGGAGATGCAGCTGTGCAAATGTCTTCTCCCATCCCTCGCTACGATAGACCACTGAGATTCAATCGCAGCTGATGAGCAGAATTATAACCTAAACTGAACTAAAATATGAGTTCTAACAACATATTTATGAAGACCATCTGGCTGTCGGGAAGCAGGCTGGCATGAAGAGAGACATATTTGCACTTCAGGAGAAGATTTTGATGCTTTTTAAGCACTGCAGCAACAATGCAGCTACATCTGATGTTTATAAAGACGGACTGGCTGCGTTCACACTGGCACAAAAAAAAAAATCTGATTTTTTTACTCACATCTGACAGAATTTGATGCATGCGTGTAAACAGAATGAGCATGAGATCAGATTTTTCGCATCTGTTCTGAGCCACTTCCAAATGTGGTTTTAAATCAGATACATGGACCATATCCTAAACATATATGTCCGATTCCCCTTGGATTTCCCACTAGGTGAGTGTGACCCGTTTGCCAACACAGATAGCTTTTTAATGTTGTATCATGAAGCAGATGTGGAGCATAGAAATGTGTTTTCAACCTCTGCCCCGTGATTTGTATAAACAGCTACACTACTGAATACTTTATAACAAGAAAAAATTTGCAGTTTTTGTAATTTCTCTCTCTCTCTCTCTTGTTAATTTATTCAAATTCATTTAAATAAATGTACTCTTTCAACGCTTCTTTATTTCACTTCAGAATTCTAGATCTAAGTGAACCGTTTTTACCGTTATCTTACCGGTATCCGTTCAGGTAAATTATGCGCCGCTAACATCAATGACAGCTTTTAACACATCCATGCTGTAAAGTAATCATGGTACCAACCGACATGAATTATATAAATATTACAAATAAATAACAGAATCGATTTGGGTGGGAGTTAATGTAATTATTTTCTAAAGTTAATGTAAACCGGCAAGAAAAAAATAAATCTGATCTGTGCGTTAAGCCTTGCCGTGTAAACGCAGCCTATATGGCCTTTACGCTGGATTTGTATTAATGAAACATCCCTGTAATATCTTTATTGACTATGAGACATTGTTTTGACGTACGTAATATTTTACAGCACATTTATGAGTGTGAGAAATCATATCACGAGGTAATCTTGGTTAAAGTCAACATTCTAAACTCTTACTGTCTGTAAACAAATGAAATAGGCCTACATTTTTGTCTCCTAATTTTTAGGGCCCAAGCACCGATGGTGTGAGCACCCTCTTGGAATCGCTCAGTTTATTCGGAATGTTTTACATTGATTGGATTATGAAAATGTGCGTTTCATATATACGAACCAGAGGATTAGAGGAGAGGGGTTGAAAAATAAGAGGGATTGTTGACGTCAGCCAAAAGTCATTGCAAAGGCATTTATTTTATTAAAGTTTGATGAAAAAAAGGTTAACTTACAGTGATGAATCGTTCATAATAAGCCAAGGAACGTGTATTAAAGTAAATCGGGCCAATTTTAATTTCATGTTGACTTTATCGCTAATGAGTTTTATGTTTGCAAACCTATAGACACAAATAACATGGAAGACTTTGAATCGACGCAATGTAAAAATGAACACATTCTTTGCTTCACTTTGTTAGCCCTCTGTTTGACTAACTCAATATAAAGTTAACTGTGTTAACTCCCAGTTGTCAGTCTATTGAAGTGTCTAATGCTGGTGTGGCGTCAGATCGAGGAAAGGGCCTTGTGTGTTTGCCGATCATTCATAAAGCTCAAAGAAAAATAAAGGCCATTTTGTCTTTTGATGCGCTTTTCTCTCAAATCTCTATTGCATTTCCATACAAAACTTACCCATACAAGACTTACCAGCTTTAATTCAAAACTGACCGAAGTCTCGTCTGGTTGGGGAACAGAAAAATGAACTTGTTTTCAAAAATGTTCCAAAAAGTTAAAAACGAAAAGAAAGAAAGGTTACGCTTTATTTTAAGGTGACGTTGTTACATTGTCCTTACTCAAATACTTACTTGTGTACTTATGTACTTATTATAGTGTTACGGTTAGGGTTTGGTTGAGGGTTAGTTACTTGTAATTATGCATAATTTACTATAGTAAGTACATGTAGTAACGTGTAACTACGTCACCTTAAAATAAAGTGTTACCAAAAAAAATTTCATTATGACAAACAAGTATATTTAAACGGTTATGATCATATGATGCATGTTGTACTATTGCTTTTATTGAACTATACTATACTATTATTCTACGACTATTCTGTATTGTTTCTGAGATTATATCCCATATTTTCCTATTTGAAAGCTACACTATTACACATTCAAACACAACAGCTAAAATATGACTAAATACATGGGGAAATTTATATAAGAGGACACATTCAATACATATGTGAGCTGGGTTGTGTCCTGTTTTTGTGAAATCCAATTTTTTTTTTTGCCTTATACATTTGGGTTTTGGTGAGAAATTGTGACATTCAATTGCTTACTGAAAGCACAGTAAAATATCAAAACTACTTTGACATACAAACATCAATACATTCCTAGTGATATTGGTTGAATTATCTACTTGTACATGTGAAGCTAACAAGAGAAGGTCATTTTTATATAAAAATTACTTTCATTACTTAACGATAAGCATTCATATTACAGTAAAACAATCCTGACGTTTCTTCAAATAGCTGTAAATCTGAATATAGCACAGCTAAAATGATATCATCAAGCGTATTCCCATTTCTGTGCTCTGTGGTTGGTACTGTATCTGGGAGTCTTTTGAGAGCTGTTATTAATTAGTTGGCCTACAGTTGCGCTACAACAGACCTGCTGAAGAAAAACGCAAAAACGTAAAAAGCGACTGCTCGCTGCTGCATTAACCCGAGGCCTGTTTCACAACACGTGTGAGCGGCGGTAAAACATGCATTGCGCTTTCACACCCACAGAACTGCAGTACTACTGAGAAAAATAGGGATTTCTGGTTGACTAAATTGAGCATTTCCTTTAATAACAATTAAACAGCGATCGGGAGTTAGCTACTGAAAACTGAAAATGAAAACTCCTTCAGTGATCTGGATTCAGTCTGATTTTCTGAATAGAAACTCCTGTTTGTGTGCCTGTCACTGCATAAAAGCCTTTAATGCTAAATATTGTGTTGCTAAATTGGTTTTTCTGCAGGAACAGGCAGAGCACAGAAACTTGCAGCTACGCTTCTGCTATGATTGTGCAGGCAATGTGAATGCTGTAACATGGCCACTGAAATGTGTCCAAATATGTGCCTTTTGTGTGCAGTGTGAAACAGGCCTGAGAAGTACGAATGACAGAATGAATGGAAAGGCGAATGAAGGGCCACCTATGCCGCGTTAAGAGAGTCACCTGTGCTTTTGCAGGGAGAAGTGAGTGAGTGAGTGAGTGACCGGGTCACACTAGCTGCCCCTCATACCGTGATGACGTGTACGAGTATGCACCCCAGTCAACGGCCAGAAAGAGGAAACCAATCTGCCGTCGGATGTGCTTTAGAAAGACCTGCGAGTTCGCCTGTGAGGTGTGGGTGTAGGCGGCACGGTGGCCAGATGTTTGGAGGACGACCTCTTAACCCAACCAGAACGCCAGACTTTGGTCGACTGAGCAAAAACACGCACACGCGCGCGCGCAGATCTGACGAAAAGACACGGCGAAGCCGCTCGAGTCGGAGAGAAGGAAGCATCACTAATCTACTACAGGTAGATTAAGAAAAGGGCTTTCATATTGCATTTTCACAAGAATAATTTACTAGATTAAATTGCTTAGCATATATGTATACTGTATATAGAAAACTGGAAGAAAGTTATATCCTAGTATAATGGTTACATATCACTTTCCAATTCTAAAATAATTAATACCAAGAATATGTATATGTATATATACTGCATATAAATATACATAAGTACATCGGTATATCTACACATATATATTTATAGTGCCATAGACCATACATATATATATGCATGTATTTATAATATAGCCACACATACACATGTGGTGAATATACAATGGAAAATGACTATATTGCAATGCCAAGTTTGAGTAAGACTCAACCGAACATTCACATCTCAAGTAAGCTTAAAGCCCAAAAGAGTTCAAGTGTATTGCTATATAAGGAGGAACCGAGGTCCCCAGCCGGTTTTCGGGACGAGCAAGTCAAATAGAGTATTGCTTTTGTAAGAGTGGTGCATTTTTGGATCCTTAGATTGGGTTTGGATGGGTTTGTGAATGAAGTTTGGGCCGTCTCTGTGCGGTGGAGACAGCCTGGTCATGCCTGGAGTGGTACGACAGTTTAGAGCCACACAACCTGATGGTTCTAGAAGTCAGAGAAGAGATCTTGAGGACCCAAGTGAATAAAAAAAGGAGCGATGGTCCGCGGCTGGTAAAAGGGATTGTCAATGAAAAGACCACCTACAGTGAGGACAAGAGCAGAGAGAGCTGCGATTAATGATGCGGCACGGCAGGAGGCAGCGGTATATGTGTGTATATACATTCTGATGGCAGGAGGGAAACGGGGTTAGGGTGTGCCACAGGGGTGGATACTAGGGTCTCTGCTCTTTCGGGCTGTACGTGGGGTTTTCATTGCACTGGGAGCGTCTCAGGTTAATAAAAAAGACATCAACAACTTAAGCTGCACGGTTAACTTTCCGACAAAACGGAAAAAAACTTGGAGCTCATTCCTTTGATACAAGGCAGAGGAAATGTGAAACGTATGTGGCACCTCTGAGGCTTCCATACAGATGTAGTTAGTACATAACTCTGACAAATCAGATCTGTTGTGATTTTGGAGAGAGTATAGTACAATGACTGCTATCACTACCAAAGAGGACGGGCCATTGGTTCTGAGTGGACACTTGAGGATGACCATGACGAATGGGAGGGATCCGTTTACAATGAATGGGAATACAGTGACCACTCGTTTAACCATGGAGATGGAGTTCCTCTTTGGTAAGCGATGATCATGACCCAGCCATAAGCCAGCACAAGCATTGATCCACATGATCCAACGGGAACCGATGGAGTCAATGTTTCGTGAACGTTAAATCCGGAACGTCTTTGCAGAAGCCAATGTTATATTACAGGTGTGCGGCGTCGTCTGTAGCTCAAAGGGTCAGGAACAGGGTTATTACAGATAACTGAAACCATTTTTGTAAAAAGCTCATGAATAAAATTCAATATATATAAAAAAAAACTTTATTTTGAAATAAATCAAATAAAAATGGCAAAAACAAACTAAATAAACATGAAAAAAAAAGCATTACAAATATTAACAAACACTATCTCAATGATACTAAAATAGCAGTGGTTAGGAAAGACCCCCCGAGCAAAGTGAGCGCACGTGAACCTCAATGTGAATTCGCTTGTGCTGGCCTTTGGAGGAGTATGAAATAACATCTCACACACAATAAGACACTCACCAAGAAGTCAAAACAAAAAAGGACAAAAAGACATTTCAGTAGCATGTCTCCATGGATCCCTTGTTGCTGCTTTCGATTCTCCGCTGTAAGGCTGTGACTGGAGGCTCCGGTGTGTGTCCATGTGAGGGGCCGTGTTTGAGCTGTGTGTGTAATGTGTGTCTTTGTATGGTTCAACTCTACTACTAACTGTTCAGTCCTCATCTAGAGCCTGATCAACCAAACCTTCTGTGAGGAGACAGCAACGTAATGTTTAATGACTATGAATGGAATAATCAGCTTCACAACTAGCTCGAGACAGGGTCACCATTCATTCATTGGGACAGCAAAAGGGGTCAGGTCAGCATGAAAGGGTTCAAAGGCCATCTCGACATGCGTTAACTGCCCATAAAAGCTACTAAACTGCAGGCTGATATTCTTAAACGTCCAACGTTTTAAAACAAGCTCTGTCTGGAAACACAAGCTGCTAGAATGAAATAAAAAGTAATGTTCCGGGTTCAATACATGCTGTCAATTATCACAGAAGGGAACGGACTCGTCCCTCAGTTTGTAAAAACAAATCGTGTGCACAATGTACTTGATGGAAGTCTGGTGCGCTGGAATTTTTATATCAAAATACATAACATTAAAATATAGCTTTAACATTATACATGTTAACACAGTCAATGCTTTGATTTAGTCTAACAAAACCAAACCAAACGAAAAGACTAAAACATAAAACAAAACATCTTCAAAATACTTACATAGACTTCGATTTAGTCCAACAAAACCAAACCAAAAGAAAAAACTAAAACAAAAAACAAACAAAAC
>JAPMNU011394654.1:0-14893 GCA_029874995.1 Alburnus alburnus
CCCTAGAATTTTTTACGAGTAAAATATCTCTGAAGTATATTCCCATTAATATTTACCTTTATTTAGCACACCAGGGTGACTATATGTCTAGCTATGACTTCTTGTTTCACAGGAGTTTAAATGTGAGGAAACACAAAGGCCAAATTCCCTTAATCATCCATCACAATGAGGAAAACCAAAAAATATAGTTCTGATGTGCATCAAAAGATTGTTGAGCATCACAAAATAGAAAGTGTCTGTAAGAAAATAGCTAAAGAACTGGAGGTCCTGGACTTTTTGTTCAGAGAATCTTCAGAGAATTTGTATCATGGATTCTAGCAAATACCAATAGAGAAAAATTCAAAACTTTACGGCCTCTGCTAGAAATCTTATAATGGGCAACTGTTGGATCTTCCATCAGGACAACGATCAAAAACAAACATCAAAATCAACACAAAAATGTGTTACAGAGCACAAAATGAAGCTTCTGCCTTGACCGTTCCCTGACCTGATGAGTGGAGTGAACTGAAGAGAAGAAGCACCAACATGGATCTGGGAATCTGATGGATCTGGAGAGATTCTGTATGGAGGAATGGTCTCTGATCTCTTGTCAGGTGTTCTCCATGCTCATTAGGCATTACAAGAGAAAACTTAGAGCTGTTATCTTGGCAAAAGGAGATTGCAAAAAGTATTTAATAAAAGGGTGCCAATATTTTTGGCCAGCATGTTTTGGAGAAAAAACATTTATTTAATAATGTGATTCCCCCGTGCTTTCAATTATTTTACTTCAAAGAAAGGTTAGATTTTTCACATTTATTGAATGAAAGATCAAAAGGATAAACAATGCAGATTTTATTTTTTATTGCCATGTTTGATCATATTTACCCCGGTGCCATTAATTCTGACCACAACTGTAGCTGATTTGGACATTATGTTTAGGCTTTTAGGGAGGAACAAAAGCGCCCTGCTGTTAAGGAAAGAGATGCACTAAAAGTTTCTTTCTGTCATTGCTAGTTGTTGTCTTTGCAATGTCCCCACTCTCCACATAGACGTTTAACGATCAGCGCCTGATCACACACTACAAGATATTCTTAAGATTATTGTGCCAGATTTAGCACCTCACGTGATCTCACAGGGAGATGTAAACAAAATGGATAATGTGTCTCAGTGCATTGCTGTAGACATTATATGAGGACACATTATTCGTCCTTCAGGTCAATCACTGCAAACCAATCTCGGGGATGGATGCATTCGAAGATGCGTTTCTGCATGAGCATTTTGAACGGTAGCTTGTGGAGACTCGCAGGTCTAATATCGGTCGTAACCCACCACTTTTCTTGGGTACAATGAAGTAGGGGCTGTAAAACCCTAAGCTCATATCAGCTGGAGGGACCAGTTCTACTGCGTCCTTCGCCAGTAGGACCACAATCTCCGCTCGCAAGACGTGGGCATTGGCTGCTCTCACTGAAGTGAAGTGGATGGCCCGAAACTTGGGGGGACGCCGGGCGAACTGAATCGCATAGCCGAGCCTGAAGGTCGCAAGACGGACTGGGGAGCGCTAGCCATGCTCGCAGAGACCATACAAGTGGGACCAAAGGGACAGCAGGCGCACCCGCAGTGGTGCAGCGAGGTGGAACACAGGGACGCGGCTCGGAGGGCTCTCTTTGTGAGGTGGCCTGTAGTGGGGTCTGAGTGTGCTGTGCAACACTTACCTGGTTCCACAGGGCAGGGGGCACAGGAGAAGGCTTGGTTGCATTCTTGAACTGCACGTTACTGGCCGCTGGCGGATGAGAGTGGTGAGGATTCTCTCCTCCCACTGCTCTCCGGGCCCTCTTCGGACCCAGAGATAGAGGAACTGCTCTCTTTTTTGGGTACCACTGTGACTCAAGTGGCGGAACAGAGCACCGAGCAAGCACTGGGTTACCGTGACAACTGCGCTGTAGCCCGGCAGCTCGACTGCACACGACACGCTGAGGAGCGAGAGACCCGTCGGGGTTTTGCCTGGTGGAGGCTCTCTCTGATCTTCATGGTCTCCCAGAGTTTTGAGCAGACCTGCAGCTGTGTTTTTACACACAAGCTGCGGCTGGCCAACAACAAAGCTTTCCGGAGAAAGAAGAGTCGCGACCGGCGTGTCAACATTTCCGTACGAAAACATGAACCACCCACGAACACAGTCTCAACATGTTTGCTCAGGCATTCAAGACCGTGATTGTGGCCGTCAGTGAGGACAGGAAACGACCACATCCAGAAACACACGTGTGGAATGTCATCTTTAGAAAGACGCAACTCATACCCATGTACGCTCTTTTAGGAGTCTCGCCCTCTCTGTGCTGAAGCACACAGGGGGAAAGTTAGCGGCAACACTGACAGGGAATTGCAGCCTGTAGTTTGCACTCACTCTCATTGAAGGCACAACTCTTACCAGCTGTGATAACAGCCTTTTAGCACTTTCAGACAGCGCATAAAACCAGCTGTAAAAAAAGCTTTTCAACGCACAGAACAGCACACCGTTACCAGCTGCGAGCTGGGTTTTTTTTTTTTTTTGCTCAATGAAAGGCAAACAATAATAATTAAAAAAAGAGGAAATCGACCACGCTGCCGTGGCATGACACCAACACCGATGAAATTGAGAGGTTCTCCTTAAAGAGCTTGTTCAGAAGACACTGCTTGCAGACAAGAGCATTCATGAAATGCTCGGCTCTGAATCGAAAAGCTGAAGATGCAATGCACCTCCTGCTCATTATATACCCGCTCTGTGAGGCAAAGCAGCTGCTGCAAATCATCGCATGCCAATGTTCATTGGCTCGTTTAGTTACACTCGAAGTAGATTGGCAAGATTCCTATTTGTCGGTCATGACGTACGTCGAGAGTGCCGACTGATAGGGAACATAATGAATGACTCTCTGAACCAGTTCTTTTTATGTAATGAAAAACATAGTCAAATTTCCACCACAAATTACTCTTTTGTATAAATATTTTATTTTTTCCTTTTTTCTCATTTCCTTTTGAGGGATTGTTTTTTTTTTGTTTGTTTGTTTATAAATTTCTATTTATTTATTTTGTTTCTTTAATATTATTTTACTTTAATATTTGTATTTGAGGTTGTATATTGTCTCTTTATGCACGCATTAAATATGAAGAGTGATGGCGCCAATAATGTGTTTCAAGAGTGCATGCTAGTAATTGAATAAAACAACAAATAGACATGGAGATATGGGTTTACATTTTTTTTATTAATTGTATCACCAAGATCCATGACTGCAGCATGGGTCAGAGGCCTGTTATTAAAAGGCTTGGCATTTCCTGATATTTTTTATATCTTTTGCCGAGAATTATGGGAAATGTTGGTTTTGTAAAGTATTGTTAATTTGAATGTGTTGTGTATGAAGTATATTTTTGTGTGTTTATGTTTATTTTTATTATTGCTTTATGGTGAATGTGATTTCATATGTTTATGTAGTGAGGTTTGAATTGAGATTGTGCGAAACCCGTTATTATAAAATGCTTTGGTCTGTTTCGTTGAAAGGACTTAATTTTCTGTGGCTGAGTTAGTTCTGGTTAGGGATCCCTGGAGAAATCATCTGAGATCCAGAACTCAGTAATTTCCTGGTTTCCCATTCATTAGTTCTTTGTCTTTTTCTCTTCTTTTGCACTGTTTTGTAACCAGTACATTATAATGAATTTTGCAGTCAGTAAAACAAGATTTTGATGGATCTACGAATGTTTTGTGGAAGAACCTATATATATATAATCCCTGAAAAGATACAGTTTTAACACTGTTCTATGTTTGTTTTAAATTTTAATCTTAGCAAATGAATTTAAAGTCTTTTTGCAGTCTTTTTGTTTTTAGGAGCTTCTTGTTGGTGATTTAAATGGATAATTCACCCAAAAAGTTAAAAGCACAGAACAAGGGTCTATAGAGCAAAATATAAAATCTTTATTGTGCGGCCATTATCAGATTCTGTTATGACTTAATCACATTTCATGTTGTCTGAGAAGTCTTTCGCATTGATTCCCGAGCCAAAATCTACAACAAACGTATTCCATAACAAATCATAATTACTGGGGAAATGTTTTCATTGAACATTCCAACGTAGGAACGCTTCACCCTCTACAAACTAATGTACTCACATTAAATGATTGTTTCCTTATCACACTTGGGGAATGTGTCGAATTTTAATGAGATTTTTCCCACTAACTGTCTGTGGAAGTAGCTGTGAAATCCTACGATTGTAATCTCGCCTCACTCTTTACTGTGAGAGAAACGCATAAAGAGAGAGTGGGAGAGATAAGAACGAGGGGGAAAACAGGGTTTGGATAAGAATGCGAGCGCTGGAGATCGCTGGAAGCTCTAATTTAAGCCATGACCAAAGATGGTCAGATGAATAGAAGAGCAAGCATTAAGAAGTTCCCTTCCTTCCAGCAGTGTGCTGTGAAAGTGCTAGAGAGAGAGAGAGAGGTTTTAGAGAGGAAGAAGAGGGGGTAGGTGATAAGGTTATGGGAGAGATATTGCTTACTCGCTTATCTGTGACAAGTGTGCATGTCTTTGTGTTTGTGTGTGTGTGTGTAGAGGAAGGAGGTTGTAGCAATCTTGGTTTCTTGTTACAGGCTGAACATCACCCTTGATTTTGGCTTTCTTCTCTTGTTCTCCCCTCATCATTGTCTGTTCCCCTGCCGTCAGGGATATTAACCCACCCAGCCTCCCACATCAAAACCATAACACTCCCCCCTCAAACCACAACCCTCTCTGACCCAGTTTTTTGGGGTAAAGGGCTATTGTGCACTTTTGAGAGTCTCCCCCTCGCACATTCTTCATTGCGACACATGCTCGTGTACACGCATACAGTATGTGTGTGTAGGTCTCTTGTGTTGCTGTAAGGTCAGTTGTCTCTGATCTCCAAGACTGCTCTTCAAAAGAGAAGCATGCAGAAATGAGAAGAGGGAAAGCAGACAAGGAAAGGCACGAAAGACAGAATGTCGAGTATGTGTGAGTACAACTTTCACAGCGTGTGCTTGTGTGACTTAACAGACGAATACATCAGTGCTGTTTGACCTGACTTGACTTGAAGTCAGTATTTCTGTGAACAGGATGGGACTTTTGCCTTGTGTCTCTCAGTAGATATGGCATGTGTTCTGTTATGTGCCACTGCTGTGAACCAGGGAATCCCAACCAGGGGATTCATTTAGCCTTTACAAACTAATAAAACAATATTATTAAAATTACAGTTTTAATAATATTAGAGCTATCAAAGGATAACAAACGTTTTTCTCTATTCATTTATATATTTATGAATGAATGAATGAATGAATGAATGAATGAATGAATGAATGAATGAATGAATGAATGAACTATTCCTGTAAAAATACTAATGAAAACGCTAAATGATATCCACTATATTATGAGGTAGGAGCATATTTCTGGTTTAATGTTTGGGATTCATTTTGCTTTGCTAAACCTATCAAACAATGTTATTAAAAGTAAAGTTTAAATAATATTAGGACTGTGTGTGTCAACAAATATATATATATATTTTTTATTGTTTTTGTTTATTCATTTATTTTTATGATCTGTATACAATAATACTAATACAATGCTAAATGATATCCACTATATTATAAGGTAGGAGCACGTAGTATAATTTTTTTTAAGGGGTGATGCAGCTCTGGGGGTACATAAGACAAAAAAGGACACACTCCTGTAAATGAGATGGCAGACTGTGAGGCGGGGGGAGTGTGGATGGATGGATGAAGGGTATAGATTGGCTTTGACATGGGCACAGGGGCATTTTGCTGAATCTGAACACTGTCTGTCCCTGCCAAGGGGCAGGGCATGAGAACTGTGTGTGTGTGCGTGTGCGTGCGTGCGTGCGTGTGTGTGTGTGTGTGTGTGGGTAGACATAGAGACCCACAAGAGCAGCAGGGGACTAATCAGGTTTAATCAGTGAATAGTATCAACAATTATTGAAGGAATGCCTAAATGCATTCAGGACAAAATGTGTTGGGTTGTGCTGCATGAGCTTGTTCTCGGATATACTACTGTTCAGAGGTTTTGGATGAGTACGAATTTTAAGATGTTTTTAAAACAAGTCTCATATGCTCACCAATTGATTATCAATTTGGTCATTTAGTTGATCAAAATAAAAACAGTCATTTTGACTGTTTTCTATTGTAATATATTTTCACATCTAATTAATTTTTTTTAATAGCAAAGCTGAATTTCCATCAGCCATTATTCAAGTTTTCAGTGTTACACAATCCATCAGAAATCATCCTAAGCTGATTTGATGAATCATTTCTTATTATTATCAATGTTCAAAACAGTTGTTCTGCTAGCGGCTTAATGTTTTTGTGGAAGCCATGATACTTTTTTAGGATTCTTTGATGAATAGAAAGTTCAAAGTTTCAAAGTGACAGCATTTTTTTTTTTTAACGATGCAAAAGTCTTTGTCACTTTTGATTTAATGCATCCTTGATGAATAAAAGTAAATTAAGTTAAGTAAGTTATTTCTTACTGACCCAAACTTTTGAATGTTGTATATGGAAAATTATGAAAGGAGGATATCACAAAACTACTATCTCAAGGATGTTGTTAATTGTTTTGTTGTTGTTTTAAATTAAATAACTATTATCTCTCATTAAGTAATTTTATTAGCATAACAAACAGATGCATGGCAAACAGATTCAATTATTTTTTAACTTGGCATGAAACCATAGAGGATGTCTTGTCCCTTGACATAAATATAACACAATACTAATGCTGAGTCGCAATTTATTTTGTACGAGCATGTCTAATACTGACACAGGAAATAATTTTATATTATTTAATTGTTGTTAGTTGACTCCATGTGGCCACAGCCTTTGTGTGAGCGAGCGTGTGTGTCCCCGTTTGTGCTCAACAGTCACAGATACAAAACAAAGTCCTTTATTCCCTTTGGGAGTGAGGGCTATTTCAACCTTGAAAGACAGAGAGAGTGTAATAGAGAAAGAGAAACAAATAAGTGATGGTGAGATGATTGGGGCATTACAGCAACAGCAGTCATTCAAGGACAGATGCTTAAGAGTGACCAGTGGATCTGTGTCGTGTTCTGTCCGTCTTTTTGTGTTTTCAGTATGTGTGTGTTCATTGTTTGTGTGCCTACATATGAGCCACATTCTAAGTCTATGTTCCTTACCCCTAGTGCCTCTACCAGCATAGTGAGATGCAGATTAAAGGTGAAGGGCTAGTACACATCAGCGCATGCCCTCCGCTGAGGTCCTCTTCTGGGCAGGAGGAACAGGAAAGGCCTGGACCCTCTGGTTCTGTTGAACCATGTCAGGTCCTGTTTTCAAAGTGACCTGTGAAAAGAAATAAATTAGTCTATTCTCTTTTCTCTCTGTCTCTTTCTCTTTCTCAAACATATACTGTATACTATATACCTGGATTTATACTAAGATATTTTATGAGATATTATAATATTACATGTCTCCCTTGTGTTTGACTGCTCAGATGCAACCTTATATGGTCATAACAATCAATACCTCGTATGCTTTATTGGATGGAGAAATCCAAACATTCATTAAAAAAAAAAGCAAAACAAGAACATGCAGAGACAAACCAGAGAGGTCACACACTCACCCGCTCACCACAGCTGTTCTCCCTCAGGGAAGATTTGTGTGGTTCAGGCTCACTGCTCAAGGTAATTGTGTCTGCGTATGTGTGTGTGAAAGAGAGTTCCGTTCATTGAGTCTATTAACACTAGGTTGACCTTTTATCAAGCAATATATCTAGCAGAATCCACAATGAACTATATATGGATGAACTATGTATTGGTTCAATATTGGTTATTGCCTGTTGTCGGTTTTATTTTTCAGTTTTGATTAAATTATTGGATATTTAATAGTGCTAATTTCCTCAATGTTTTTAATTTAGATTACATTTTCCTTCATCTAACATTCTCTAGAAATTATTTTACTTATAAAAACACTTATAATTTGATAACACTGTTAAATATAATCTATTAAATATAACAAATATCTTAAAAAAATTTTTTTAGACATATAGTATAATTGTAATAAAGGCCTTTTTTTGGTTTTCAGCCATAATATGAAAATAATTATAGCCACATCCTTGACATAAGTGCTGTTCGATTTCACATATTATAATGAAGTTTGCATAAAACTTTATACTTAGTCTAAAACTTAGACTGTATTTAGTTATTTTTACTTTGATTTACAGTATTTCTAATTATGCAAATACAAATATCTACTTCAATAATGAAAGACCTGAATATCCAAAACACTGTCAATAACATCATATCATGAATAAAATATGACAATGGTTGTATCATTTTGCGTTCATAGCACGTATAACGCTAAATAACCTTGCATTTTGGTCTGGTTTCTGTTCTAAAAAACAATATTCACTTTTCATTATTATGCACTTATATTTGAAACTCTCTGTGTTTGTTCACAGAGTCTGTGAGCTGTGCAGTGTGGGACGCTGTCTGCCCCGTTGTCATCAGACGTCATGAGCTGGAGCTTCCTGACGCGTCTGCTGGAGGAGATCCAGCACCACTCCACGTCGGTGGGGAAACTCTGGCTCACTACGCTAGTTGTCTTCCGCATTGTGCTGACTGCAGTGGGCGGCGAATCCATTTACTACGATGAGCAAAGCAAGTTTGTCTGTAACTCGGGCCAGCCGGGATGTGAGAACGTCTGCTACGATGCTTTCGCACCACTCTCGCATGTGCGATTCTGGGTTTTTCAGATCATCCTGTCCGCCATGCCCTCTCTGCTCTACATGGGCTACGCTGCCAATAAGATCTCCCACAACGAGAACTTGCGGGGTGGCACAGGGGCCGGTGATCCAGCTGCAGGTGACTCGGCAGGGAGCGGATACACCCAGCGTAGACCAAGAAAGATGTACTTTGGGGCACGGCAGCATCGACCAGGACACGAGGATGGGGAAGAACAACGTGAAGACGACCCCATGATTTACGAAGTGCCTGAGATAACCAACACGCGTCGGGATTTGGTGCCACCACGACCCAAACCCAAAGTGCGTCACGACGGGCGTCGGCGTATCCGAGATGACGGCCTGATGCGAGTATATGTGTTGCAGCTTCTGACGCGTTCCGCACTGGAGGCTGGCTTTCTGGCGGGACAGTACCTGTTGTACGGTTTTCGTGTGGAACCGATCTTTGTGTGCTCGGATAAGCCCTGCCCGCACCATGTGGACTGCTTCATCTCACGCCCCACCGAAAAGACCATCTTCCTACGAATCATGTACGGCGTCAGCTGCCTTTGCCTGCTGCTAAACCTGTGGGAAATGATTCATCTCGGAGTTGGAACCATCGGCGATGTACTGCACAAGCGAAACGCGGCATCCACTGATGATGAGTACCAGCTTGGCCTGCTTGCGACAGGTGGCGTGTCCGTCGGAGTAGGCGGGCCTTCGCTCAGCGAGGGGGAACCAGGAGGTGGGGTTGGGGGTGGTGCTAGAGAAGCGGACTATGTTGGTTATCCCTTTTCCTGGAACACCCCTTCTGCACCACCAGGCTACAACATTGTGGTGAAGCCCGAGACGATGCCGTACACAGACCTGAGCAATGCCAAGATGGCGTGCAAGCAGAACCGTGCCAACATTGCTCAGGAAGAGCAGCAGCAGTACGGCTCCAATGAGGACAACTTTCCATCTGCAGGTGAGGCGCGGCCGCCACCCATCAACAAAGACGTGATACAGTTAGAGGCGGCGATTCAAGCCTATACCTTGCAGCACAATGCTAGCAATAACCACGACGAGCTCAACGACACTAATGACATCGATGAGAAGCCTCAGAGTAACATCACCACAGTACCTCAGAAGGAGCGAAAGCAACGGTCCAAGCATGGGAAATCTGGGAGCGCTGGGAGCAGCAGCAGCAGCAAGTCAGGAGAAGGCAAACCATCTGTCTGGATCTGACATTTGCACGCACACCTGAACATTACACTCAGTGGGCAACCTCGTATCCATTTCTACACATTCTAGACACAAAATGTTGTGTGTATCCCACAGATTACAAAGACTGTGCATTCGCAATTGGAGAATATGCTGTATATATATTTTTAAATGCTTTCAGTGCCTTAAAGGAACTTGATCTTCCTAAAATAATCTTGTGTTCTCAAGATTATGTTAAGCTCTAAGAACATTCCCTCATGATCCTGAAAAAAACTCATCAGTTTTCAAAGTTTGGAACTATTCACCGAGGTACTCAGTGAGAGAAAGTCTTCCTATCGGATCCCTTTGGAAGAGTGATGACACTTCAATCCGATTCCAAGCCAGCTGTCTTCTTATTTCCAGTGTTAAACAATAACTTTTACATTACAATGCTATAACAATGCAATGATGCACCAATGTAGTGATGGTACTCTGTGGTCTTCAAGACCCAACAAAACAGTCCTGTGAAATAAGCTGATAAACTGTAATCTACATTAACAAACACACAAACACATTCAGTGCAATTTTTGGTCACACTCAGAGCTATGAGTGTTAGAAGCATCAGTGCAATGTCTTTTAGTTCTTGAAATTCTAGATCTCTGTAGCCACCAAGACTTGGGATACTTAGCTGATGGATCCTTATCCTACTCTGTTCTTGTACTATCCCCTACTGGTGAAGAAAGCAGTTGCAGTCTATCAGCCATTTAAATATATATAGGGTTCCCACAGTCTTAGAAAACCTGGAAATAACAAGTTATTTTAAAAGTGTGACTTCCAGGCCTGAAAAAAAAATCATGGAAATAATTTTTTAAAACTTAAAAGGAATAGAAAATTATTATTGTTATTATTATTATTATTATTTAAATCTGTATGCAGTAATTGAATATTGAATGGAAAAGTTAAGGGAAAATATCATGGATATTCATTGGTTATAAAGTGTGGGAACCCTGTACATTTAGTTGCATATGAAAAAGGTTTTTCATTAAGATTGACTTGACTGAAGCTCACTGTGTATTGTTGCTATTGCTCTTGTGAACATGTATTTGTGGGAACATCCTCCGGCTCTAAGAGACTTGATATAGCAGATCCAAGTAGCAGGTCTAACTTGGTCCAAATGGAGGTTGAGAGTTTAACAGTGCAATGTAGATATCCAAGATACACACAAAAACATTCACATGCACACTGTGTTGAGTCTTCCATTTTCTCTCTTACTGCCACATTCCAACTTGCGAGACTTTTGCCTTTATGTGGGATGTTTCAATTTGTGACAATTGCCATGGGAGACCAAATACTGTTTGTCACAATAAAGACATCAAGCTACTATGCAGTCATGCGGACTGAGGAAAACACGCCATAGAACACCATTGTGTGTGCCTGCGTGTGCGCGCTTGCGTGTAGCTGAGGATGAGAAGGTGGGGGAGTGATTGCATGAGTGCATGTGAGAAATTTTTGATTAACGAATTAAAAAAATAAAAGATAATCCCTTTACATATCAGCATTTCAGCAGTATTTATTGATGCTGAAGATTGTGGCATTAGATTTGTGGTTTCTATAAGCGAGACTTGACTTGTTTGTATTTTTAAACATCAATTAGGTTTCTTTTTTTATTAGCTTTTTTAATACATGGAACACAGCAGTGCCCATATGATTTGATTATTACAAAATACGTTTTGTAGGATTTTTTTTATAATTTTGTTGCCTTTACTTGTAGCAAAAACAAAACAGTTTGATGTATGTACTTTGTTGTCAGCCAGTTTGCGCCGTGAATCCTTTTTTCATAGTCATAATCGATCCCTTCAAATATGATTTTGCATGGGAGGGAAGATAGGAATGTTTTAGGGAAAATTCTACAGCACTCTTTCCAGTGGAAAACTCTACACAAAAAGGATTCTTCAGTGTAACTACTTTGACCTTTTATGTGTGGCTGCGTGTTGGAGTAGCTGTATATTCGAGCGCTCCAGATGGAGTGAGTATAAGAGACCCCTCTGTCCCACATCTGAGCACCACTGCGCGTGTTTACGTTTGTGTTTTTTAATATGGGAGTGTGTGTGGAGTTTGAGTTAGCCGAGGTAATCCTCAAGAAAAAACTCTCTCATACTTTTGTCAGCTGTCTGAGAAAGAGAAAATGAAGTCGTAAGCTATTTTACTTCAGAGTTTGACACATCGCTTTGAAAGCAAGTCTTCTCAGCTGGTCGAAATGAAGTATGATGACATTCTTCTTACTGATGAGTGTGAGTGTGAAAGCATGCGTTTCAATTTATTGTCCTTTCCTGGTTATCATCAAGCCAGTAATGTGTTTGATAAGACCTTTGTTTGTCCCGACTGGTATGTGATTCAATAAATGTTGTCACTGTGTTTGAAAATGAGGGAGAAAAAATGCATTTAATGTGGAACAATCCAAGCTGGATTGTTCAGTGATTTCCAATTTTTGAAAACCCTCTCTTTGGATTTTGAAATGCATGTTCAGAGCTATTTTGTTAATAAAATGAAATGAATGGGAATTGTGTGCGTGTCTGAGAGCGAATATGCATTTGGCATTAAAGGCACCCGTGTCAATGGAATATTTTTGATGGTTCGTGAAGGGGTCAGCATATTATTCATCCCTATCTTTGACAGATGATGTATTTGTGCGGGGGCGAGCCATATTTGTCGCTCTAACTCATGTCCAGAACATCAACTGTTTCTCCGTATTTGTCAAAGCAGGTTTCTCTCAGAATGGATTCCATAAGGCATCAGATTGGCCTGTGAACCATTAACAGATCATGGGGTTGGGTTGGGGGGGGGTTGGCACAGTAGTGTCAAATGAGGTTCCCAATGGGAATGTCTTTCCCTTAAAAGGGTGTAACACAGATGCAGAAAAACCCTCTCGCTAGGCCAACATGAGCAGAATCCCCTGAGTGTGTGTGGAACAGCTTGCGGAACGTTTAGAACAACAAATGTGTACTCCCCGGCCATCCATCCATCCATTCCACAAACCACTACCCTCTGTAGGGTCGCAGGACTCCCCAGCCAATTGACTGCAAATTGAAACTACGGACAACAGAGCAAGTGTCAGGAAGAGAGATAATATTGGAAGGAGGAAGGAGACAGATCTTACCCTTGCCCTAACAGTAACATTTACACACCAGATGTACAGAAGCAGGTTTTCCATAGTTTCCATAGACAGACATTCATGGCAGCGCTGCAGTGAGAGGTCTTGAGGGGTCAGGACACAGATCCAAATATTAAAGGGATAGTTTGCCCAAAAATGACTTTCTTCTGTGAAACATAAAAAGTTTAAAAAGTGTTGTTTTGTAATAATTTTAATAATTATTTGTAATAATTTGTAATAATTGCGGAGGTTGTCTGTGATATTAATCCCGTGCGAATCGGCCATGTCTGTAATTTGTAAAGTAAAAATTTCCCTGCAAATGACCTACCCTATTTCGTCGAACACCAAGGTCCTGTGATATTATTAGTCCCATGCGAATCGGCATCTCTGTGATTTGGCGTGGTTGTTTATAATTTTTTCAAGGTTTTTGTTTCCTGAGCGCTTTTTTATCCATCTTTCGCAAAGAATGGAGGCTGTGTTGGAGTGTTTTGATAGTATTTTGGGTGCTGGGTCATATCACTATACACCATGATACGATATACAATTTGCAGAAAGAGAAAGCTGAAAACCATCAGAAGAGCAAAAACAAAAACAATGATTAGATGGAGATGGATGACATGTATAGCAGCATGTGGTAAGAAACATTCTTCTGTTTATGATATATCATACAGCTAGACCTATAATAACGACAAGACATTTCCAAGCAATAGCCTACTGACATCATATCCGGGAGATAAGTCAGTAAATTCGAGTAAAATCACAGGCTTGCTTATCCCGTGCAAATGCGCCACACGAAATTCAGATATGGGTGGGTAATTTCTAAATCACACGAGGTCACCAGAAATACATGAATACCCATGCCGATCCTCTCAAGAGACCTGGAATCAGTGTTACAAGTACCCCATGCACATAATTTTACCATTTTTGTAACATAAATACCATCAAACCGATGAGAGCTTAGAATCTTCGGTACTATGCGGTTATCCGGACCACATGTGATGACCTACCCCAACCCTGCCCCTAAACCTACCCGTCACTGGGGTTACGACCAACCAAGAGCGGTTGTGGTCAGGTGTGGTCCGTATAACCGTATAGTACCGAATCTTCCAATGTTTCTTAATGGCGCTGAAACCTAAAGTTGTCCGAGTTCTGGTCCTCATGCAACTGATACTCAACTGCCACTGGCTCATCTGTGTTCGAGGGGAGGGGCTTACCGATAGGTCAATTCAGCATAGTATGCTCAAGGAGGGCGCTCCTAACTCCTGGACCAAGGCAGTGCAAAACCAAGCTGAATGGATGGCTGATCTATAGAGGTAAGGCTAAAGACCATACCAGCAACCTCCAGCGGCTAAAAGAACGTAGGCTGGAATCCAACCATCAAACATGAACTTTATGCTACACTGTAAAAAATTTGGAGTAGGAATTACTTGAAAAAAGCTTGCTAATTTTTTTCACTCAGAAAATGCTAGTAAATTTACAACGTTTGCCAAGTAAAACCTAAACATATTTATCAGTAGCTTTAATTAGAAATCTTTAAGTTAAATTTACTTGGAATATGTAATTAAGTAAACTTTACTTAACCTAGTTAAGTGAGAGTAACAAAGATAAAAAGTCATTTAACTTGGCTAGTAAAAGGTCGATTAACATCAATTCAGTTGAAATTTCCTTTGCATTACATTTCACTCAAACAATAATATTGAATTATACCAATCATTTATAGTATGTGCTTTGCTTAGATTATCTAAGTAATTTATACTATATCATGTCAGATGTTAAGTCTCATGAAAATGCAAATACAGTACCTCAATACTTGGTAGACAATACACAATGACGGTAACATTTGATGGATCATTTTTGTGTTTGAATGT
>JAPMNU011394666.1:0-11038 GCA_029874995.1 Alburnus alburnus
GAGATCAAAATATTTGTTGTCTCTCGCCATTGACTACCATACAATATTTTTCCGAAATAAGGTCCCATGGTGGTCGACCGGAGGGGGAGGGACTTAGGCTCTCGATTACGCCTATACTTTTATAGTTTGTATTAATATTTTGAATTAGTTTTTATTTTTATGTTTTCCATTTTCATTTCACAGTTTAAATTTTTTTTGTGTGTGTTTGTCATTTTCGTTAGTTATTGTCTATTTAGTTTTTATTAATTTTATTTCTGTTTTAGCTATTTTAGTACAACAAATTAAAATAAGTTTACATTTTTTATGTTATTTCAGTTAACATTTATTTGAAGAAAAAAAAATGTTTATTTTTTATTTTTTTTATTGTTTTAGTTAACTACTATAACCTTGGAGCTATGGGGCCCGTGACATTTTTTTCGAGAAATACAATGTAAAACAGTACAGTAACATAATAAAAACGAAATGTCTTCCAAATAACAATTTACACATATTTGTAATAGTAGTTTTTCAGTTTAAATTTATACATGCAAATAAATAGCTTTCTTTTTAGGATGGGGGCCCTCGCAACAGGACAAATATATTTAGGTCCATGGCATCTTAAAAACACATTCATGAGTGACAACAGTTTGGTATATTTTGAATTATGTTTGAATGTGTTGTACAACCAAACTTGGACCAATAGATTTTCACTCTTTGGTTCATAATTTTAAAATAGTACTTTTATTGAGCTTTCTTAGCATTTGACAATGTTTATATACCAGTCAGTGTTGTGAAATAAGATTATCGGACTCAAAAACATTAAGAGAACTCTTTTTATGTTTGTGCGTGTTATGAATAGAAAGAGACAGAAGCACATTTATCTGTTGCATACATGCGTGTTAAAAGGGGTCTGCTCATGCATGATTATCCTCCCTGTGTGCATTCAGATATCTTTGAGTCACTCTGATCTGAGATCAGGCAGAGATTATTGGCCTTTTAGTGGAGAGAGTCTGTAGTTGTTTTACAACAGTTCCTAGATCAGCCTTTCAAAGTAACCAACAATTTAACCAGTTACACAGCAGTAACCAGCATGCATCTAGTAATATCTGCTTGTGAATCTATCCGAATATTACCTATTAGAATAAATATTTTGGTAGCACTTTATTTTACTGTTCCCCATGTACATACTATGCACTTATAGTAATTGCAATAACTAGGTACTAACCCTGAACATACCCATAAACCTAACCTTAACCCATGTAGTTAACTTGTATTACCCAGTACTTTTTTAGGTAAGTACACCATACTGTAAGTACATGTAAGTGCACATGCTGTAAAATTAAGTGCAACCAATATTTTTGTCTAGTTTGGGTCCAGCTGGATTCTCCATGTTTATGTGTGAAGATTTATGCTGGACTTCTGACCTTTGGGTTTTCATGTCTATTTTAACATTGTGGGGGAAAATGAGACATACAATCATGACTTTCTTACACAGACTCTCTGAGTTTCCTGCTTGACACACTGGGTTGGGTGGTCGTTTCTGTCCCCATCATCAGGCTGTGAAACATACACACATCCCCAAAGCAGGAAAACACACATTACTTCATTAAACATGTTTTCTATTTTTATCAGTAGGGGAAACAGGAAATAGCCACACAAGAATAAAACAGGATACCAGCAAAGAAAGTCAGATTTAAATCAACTGTGGCAGTTTGACCTCCTATACCTGTATATACTTATTTATTTTAGAAATCTGTGTTACACTGAGACCTGCACTGTGAGCTTTGATTCACAGAAGATCAAAGTTGGCAAAATATTAACCCGTGGATGCATTTACTTAACAACAACCCCTATTTATCTCAGCAATACAGGGTATATACATGTTAAAGAGAATGTAAGATGTTTTTACAGTTTTTTATTACCGGACGATAAAGATAACTAAATAAAATCATATTTCATTATATTTTGTAGCCGTCTGATGATTTTCAGTGTTCTGAACCAGTTTAAAACAATGTCTTTAGATAAACAATAATATAAATATATCTACTGATAAATCAATGATTATTAAATAAATCAAAATGTTCCTATAAAGTATTCCATGCAGTGAATTCTGATCACCTCTGACTGATGATGAAATTATTTAAATGTTTCATTAAAATGGACCAAAAAAAAAAAAAAAAAAGCATTTTCGTTCAAAAAGTGTCTGTGTGATAATTTGAGGAATAAATGTACATGGGTTTTGTTGTTGTAAACTGAAAAGGCTGTACAGTACAGTGTGGACTTCTGTCTGCTCTCAACCTTATGAATATTCATGAGTGTGAGTCTTTTCTCAATAGCACCCTTTGTGAATCATTGCATTGCAGAGCTCTTAGTAAAGTCTAAAATGCCAATGTGACTGAATTAAATTACTATAAATATGCTGATAACACACAAATACATCAGTTTCAGAGACTAGTATATATCTGATAGGCTTTATTATTTAATATGGTACAGTTAGGAGCTGAAGACGAAATTGGTTAGAAACTGCTTTTTATTTGGAATATTTCTGTCCAAAGTTATTTAAAAAGGGGATAGGTTGATGAACAGTCATTTAGAGCTTGCTGTGCAATGACATTTGGAGTGATATCTTTGGAGCGAGTGTAAAGATTTCTCTTACACTCAATCCACTGTTTAAACAAATAAACAGAAAAAACATCATTAATATGACATGAAAACGTGATGTGATCTGTAGTGAAGCTGCTGGTATTCAGCCGTTTACAGATTAGGAATGGAGAATCAAAAGATATCATGAGGGAATATTACCAAATGCCTTTCTCTCCATATTTTCCTGGCCAACACTATGGGAAATTTACTGGAAAACCCAGAAAGCAAAAGAATAGTATGCTTTCATGCTGAAAGAAAAATGAATGGGTCGAGTGTTTGTTCTTCAGTGGTCTTTTTCACTGCGCTGCAGAACACTGGTTCCTTACTGATGATCAATTGGTGTTGCACAGCAAACACTGAGCTCATTACGTTAGGTCAAGACGTTCTTCATAGACCTGACTCGCAAAAATAAGAGCAGATTTTATAGCCAATTTCATTTCTGGTGAAAAAAAACTTGTTTGGATTTTTTCCCACACCCACAGTAATTTTGCAGACACACACACTATGCTCATGTACGGACAGAGGGGGAAAAAACAAATACTTTTTCACAAAACATTTCACTTACTGGTTATTCATGATCCGATAGCTATAAAAATACAGCGTGGCGTAAGTAATGTCAACAAATAAAATGTACAAACGCAATTAGAGGTGCAGCGAATAAAAAAACCTCATGGTTCGGTTTTTGAGCAACGGATCGGATACATTTTGGGATCAGCCACAAAAAAATAAAGTAAGGTCTAAAGTAGAGTAAATTCTGTGTATTAAGGCACAGAAATGTAATCAAGTGTAAAATAACACTGTCTAAATTAAATCTAGATTAATCTTTGTTAAAGCAGTTTTGTTGTTTGATTAACATTAATGGCACAGACAGTAGCAGGTATTTATAGGCTTCTGTCACTTTAAGACCTAATGCACGGATCCAATATAATGATACACATCCACAAAAGTAATCCATCCGGCTCCAGGGGGATAAACGAAGGCCTTCTGAGGGTAATCCGTGCGGTTTTGACATAAAAATATACATATTTAAAACTTTATGAAATGACGGGAGATGGATGCCGGCGTATGACGTAGCGTTTGATTTAGCTATACTTCGTTCTACGTCACGACGCTACGCTATGTCCTACGTCATACACCGGCATCCATCTCCCGTGAATGCGTGTCGACCGTTGCCGGAAGCAAGATATTTTCATTTCACAAAGTTTTAAATATGTATATTTTATTTGAAAACCGAACGGATTACCCTCAGAAGGCCTTCGTTTATCCCCCTGGAGCCGGATGGATTACTTTCGTGAAGGATGCATGCACATTTTGCGACTTGAAGGAGGTGGACCCCATAGCTTCACATTATAACCACTGAAAGATCTAAGACATTTTCTAAAATAACTGAAAATCTGAAAAATGATTGACATATGGCATCTCGAACGGCTTGAGGGTGAGTAAATCATGGGTTAAATATAATTTTTGGTTGAACTATCCCTTTAATAACCAACTGTGTTTACGAAGTACTTGCTTAGAGGGGTATTTTGAGATCATTTTGTCTGTATGTGTCCACTGAAGCACAAGCAGACACGAAAGAGAATACAATTCCGTGTTTGTGCGCACACACAGAAAAACAGCACGCAAGTATCGGATTGAGATCTCTTTCGCCTCTTCTTGCACTTGAGTGATTTAAAATCACTTGAATGTTTACATAGGCAGGACTTAAAGGAATGGTTCACTTCAAAATGGAAATTGTAATTTTCGCACCCTCAGGTTGTTTCAAACCTGTATGAATTACTTTCTTCTGCTGAACACAAAGGAAGATATTTTGTAAGAATGTCAGTAACCAAACAGTTGATCTACCCCTATTGACTTCCACAGTAGGAAAAAAAAAAAATACTATGGAAGTCAATGGGGTACTTCAACTGTCCAGTTACGACATTCTTCAAAATATCTTCTTTTGTGTTCAGCAGAAGAAAGTAATTCACTCAGGTTTGAAACAATTGTGGGTGAGAAAATGATGACAGAATTTTAATCAGAAGCGAACTAATCCTTTAAGCCGGGTACACACCGAGTGATTTATAATAGTCCTTTACGATTGTTCCTTGTCAGACTATATGAACATGATCCTCAATGTGATCCATGTCACATTGTAGGATCTCAGTTGTCAATGTCACAGACGCGTTAAAAATGGAAGCACATAAGAAAAAGTCATCCGGAGTTTTACAAATTAGATTGCAACGGTCATTAATCGGCTGTCGGTGAACATGTCTAACGATCAAAGAGTTCAGATTTTAGCCTAGGATCAGAGGAATCTTTTAGGATTTGCAAAATTTGTCTGTACAGTGTGAAACCGGCTTTAGAAACACGTGCAAATGGTAAACTTTCACATCATGATGGCTAAACTTTACAAATAATTCACAAATTACATGCGTGCCGGACCGTGTGGCCTGATCTGTAAATGCAATGAGTTATCAAATGTATTAGTGTACTTGAAAACAGAAGACATCAGTCAGTCCATGGTGGGATCCTACAAGTGCTCTTTACTGAGAACAATTTAGTTTATTCTTGTAATGTCATTATAGGTCCACAAAAAAAATTGTTTTATTTACAAACGGGTGTTTTATGTAACATATAAAACAGGATAGGAAAAAGACATACAAAAACAGACAAACAAAAGTAGAAAACCACCCAATAAACAAACCTAAGGTTAATTATTGCATGTCAAAAGACTCAGATTGCATTACTGCAGGTTGGAGGAGTAAATCTGGACTCCCAGAAGTCTAGAGTCAGTTTCATTATGACCCATAAGCTCACATTGCTTTAGTATTGATGTGTACGTGTGCAAACAGGGGTATAAGATCTGAGGTGTGTCTATATCTTGAGGTTACTGGCTGGAAGACTGCTCTTATCCAAATCGTCAAAATACGGGTGTGTCATTGCTTGCCGTGCTGAAATCCTCTTCGGTGGGTCATAAATGAGCATTTTCTAAACAAAAGAGACGATGGAAATAAATATGTGAGGAGAGAAAGGGAGATAAAACCCAAACAGATAAATAGGACACCAGTATGTCAGGACGCTCTCTTACCATGAGAAGGTCGATGCCATTCTTGTCTAGGTTTTTCACTGTGTTGGCCAGATTCCCGGTTTTCCATTTTGGGAAGGTATTCTTATAATCTGGTAGAGACTCAACATCCGGCCAGACCTCATTGTTAGGGGTTCCCAGAGTCCTGGACACAAATGAACCAAGGGAGGAGAAAACTACATAAAAGTAGCCAGTAGCATCTCCACAGTATTGAAACCGCACACTATCTCAGGACAACTAATATTAATATAGTCTTTTGTTTCAGCAAGTGAGAGAGTAAAGACATTTATAATGTTAAAAGAGATTTATATTTCAAATAAATCCTGGTCTTTTGAAATTTATATTCAAAGAATCCTGATTTGTTAAATTCAATCATTTACGTTAATTTACACAATGAAAAAAAATCAATTAGTGACAATTATATGACAGCAAATACAATATGAAAAGTAAAAATAGAAGAAAAGAGCATGCACAATTAAATATCCAATATCGACTGGCACAGGTACATAATGAAAGAAAAACAAGAAAAGAAAACAGGATGGAACCAATATATTGCACATCCATTATCTTTTTCTTCAACTATTTTAAACACTGTATCATGGGTGGGATACTGACCATAAGATTTTAAACAGAAAGTGTAGGTGCAACTATAGGCATCATCATAAATGCCCTGCTGATAACTACACAGATAATGATTATAAATTCAACTTTTAGGATGTAAAAACATCAATGTCGCTGTCCCAGAAGTCTGTAAAGACCAGGGATGTCCAGTCCTGCTCCCGGAGGGCCACTATCCTGCAAAGTTCAGCTTCAACCCCAATCAAACACACCAGTTAAACAAGCAGGTGTGTTAGGGCAAGTTGGAACTAAACTCTACAGGACAGTGGCCCTCCATGACAGAGTTTTGAACACCTCTGGCATAGGCCTACCGGAAGATCCTGAAAAGCTGGTCTATTTCTGAGTCTCCATGGAAGAGTGGTTTCTTGGTGGCAAGTTCGGCAAAGATGGTACCAATACTCCAGACGTCTACAGGTGTGGAATAACGTGAGGCCCCCAGCAAGACTTCAGGAGCTCGGTACCACAGAGTGACCACCTGTGCAAACACACGGTGAGTAGACGTACGTCAGGCTAATTGATTACATCCCGCTTTGAGCAGGGAGCAATTGCTGTCACTGAGATGAGATGCGTGTATGTACCTCGTGTGTGTACACTCTGACCGGGACTCCAAAGGCACGAGCGAGCCCGAAGTCTGCAAGCTTGATCACACCTTTATTATCAATCAGCAGGTTTTGGGGCTTCAGGTCACGATGCAGAACTCTGCGACAGTGGCAGAACAGAATCCCCTCCAGGATCTGATACAGGTAACTCTACAAAAGAGGACACACAGTTAGTTACTTCCAGGTCCAAACTCCAACCGTGGGACCTACTGTACAAGCCAGAAATAAATCAATATAAAACCTGAGGAAAAGTACTAGAATTTATTCATTCAAATGGGAAATAATAATCTGTATAGTGTTGAACATTATTTCAAAGTTTGATTTGATTCATTTATTTGATCAAAAATACAGTAAAAACAGTAATATTATGAAATATTACTACAATTTAAAATAACTTTTCTATTTTAAAATATCATTTATTCTTGCTATGGCAAAGCCGAATTTTCAGCATCATTACTGCAGTCTTAAGTGTCACATGATCCTTCAGAAATCATTCTACGCTGATTTAGGGTTCAAGAAACATTTCTTATCAATATTGAAGACTTGTGCTGCTTACTATTATTGTGTAAAGGCCCTTGCACACTGAGTCCGAAATTTGCATCCAAAACTTTCGCACGTTAAAAAATAAATATGACCTCGGGTTATGTCAATCACACTTGCACACTGCCTCCGAAACTTTCGTCCGTCATAAAAAATTCGGATCAGGTTTGATTTTCTTCGTAGCAAGCATTTTGAATGGTGTTTTGACAATTCAGAGCCACTGAATCACGAATACGAAAAAACGCATGTGAAAATTTCGGCCTTTAAGCCGTGACGCAGTTTATTTTCAAGATAGTAGTGTGTTATGGCAAGCAGCCCCATTCTAAAGCAATTCAAATGTTACTATATCATTACTTATGACTGGGCTAAGTTTTCATGTACAGTGGGGTTCAAACGTCCATGTTAAAAAAAAAGCTAGGAAGTAAATGACAGAAATATTTAAGATTCTGCACCATTCGTTAATTAAATAACCTAAGCAAAAGAGAGACATTGATCATGTGAATATACTATATAATGCACCTTGACCAGCATGGGCTCCATGAACTGGCCAGATGGGATGGAGTCCAAATACTTCTTCAGATCCATGGAAAGAAACTCAAACACCAAATATAACTTTGACTCCTGCATCAGCACATCCAGCAGGCTGTGAAAAAAGGGAACAGAGAAAAAAAATACAGAGGTGTATTATGATTTACATAGTTAACAAATGTAAAGTATTTGTATGATAAATGTTTCAGTATACGCTACTAGAAATGAATAAAGACCTTTAAAGGGGTCGTATGATGCGTTTTCATGTTTTCTTTTTTTTTTAGTGCGTTATGTAGCTGTTTGTGCATGTATAAGATCTGCTAATTTACAAAGCTCAAAGTCTCCCACAAATAACTTTATTATTTCTAAAAAAGGCAGATCCAGACCTAGCTAAAACGCCTCGTTTGAAATCTCACTCACATACCCAAGTCACAAAGTGGAAATATTTGCATAATGCCGGCCAAATGCATATGCAAAGAAAGAAGGCGTGGCTTCAGTTGTCAGAGTTGTCACTGCCATGTTGTGGAGACTGTATATCAAATCGAAAACATAAGCACTTTATTTGGCCTTCTGAAAGTGGATACAATTAGGAGTCAGTGGTTAAGATTCAGAATCAGAGGGTTAAGAAGTGGTTAAGGAATCACTGTTTCAGAACAGTACAACAAAACTGTTCCCTGTGTGCAGCCCATTTTATGGAAGTGTTTCCTGAACCTGTGAGAGTACAAGGCCAGCTGTGCACAAAAGCTTTTTCTAAAAATAAAAATAAAAAAATGGGGCAATTCAAACTTTGCTAGGGCAATGTGGTGCTTCTGAATCAGAACCTGCATATGTTTTATTATTTGTTAAACTATTTGCCATTGACAGTTCAAATGCAGAGTTTTGTACAGTATAGAGTAACACATATTGTTTGTCGTTCTTATGATCAAACTTTGTGTTCTGTTTCACACTGGTCACTCAAGCAGTGTTACAACTTACCACTGTGAAACGTTCTGCTGAAGTCATGCTTTCAAAGTTGGTTCAGAACGATCGGCTTGGGCTCGAACTGATATGGTAAAGCTGACGACTTTATTATCTGTCATTATAATTGCTTTGGAAGCTGAAGCTCACGATTATGGTAAGGGGCGTTACAATTCTGACACACACTTGAGGTGTTCGGTCACACACCCACAGGTCACAACGCACTGGGTCAGCTGGTCAATCAGAGCACACTACACTTTTCAGAACGAGGGAAGACTAGAAAGACTGGGTCTAGGGACTAGATCAGCTACAAAAATTTACAGTATGTGAAAAATAATGTATTTTTTGAACATTAAAGCATGTTAGCATCATATGACCCCTTTTAAGAAGCAAAATAAAATCATTACGCTCTCATTTTTTTTGAGAGAGAGAGAGAGAGAAAAAAGGTGAGAAGACATCCACAAGTTCCAAATGCAGTTACATGCATGCCACCGGCAATTTCTATGCAGTAAATCTGACTGAATCCAGATTCTTTATGCTAAACTTTGAGGTTTTGATTCTGTTTTGTGTAGATAAAGATGGTATGAAATCTCTCCGTCTCATACCGTACAACATTTGGGTGCTGAAGCTCCTTGAGGAGGGAGATTTCTCTGACAGCAGTGCTGGGCACACCCTCCTCCTCACTCTCCAGGCGGATCTTCTTCATAGCCACCACCTGTCCAGTGGTTTTATTCCTGCCCTTATATACCACACCATATGTACCTAAAGAACACACACATTGATTCCAATTAGACATCTACAGAAAAAAATATCAGGAACTCTTATGCAATCTCATAGTCTGCCTTGAGGCCAGAGAGCAATATAAAATGGTCATATACAACTCAAATACGTAAGAAAATCACAAAGAAAGATTCAACTTACCTTCACCAATTTTCTCTATCTTCAGATAGTCATCCATTTTGCTCAACAGTCTTTTTTAAGGAAAAACAAAGGGTTGAAACAAAGTACATTTACAGCATAACATTTGCAACTACTCAATACTGATGCCAAAAGGAACTCACCTTAAAAAGCTATCTTAAAAAGCAAACTTGTATTTTTTTATTTCAATACAGTCTAATACAGAATGCTATATGAATATCTTATGTATGTATACATTTACTTATATAACACGAGATATAAAAGACTGACTGAACACATTTCTGAACATTCATTACAACTTTTAGCCTTGACATCATGAATATATTCATATTCATAATTTTCTGCTTATGAAAACACTAAGTCCCATTTTTAAATCCATGTTTTGCAAATGAAAATGTGGCCACGTTAAAACAAATTGCAACGGAAACAAGAGTTATAACCAATGAAAGGCGACAAGACCGTGATCTGCTTTTATTTAGGAACTATACTTGTGAATCACATGAAGCAAAATATTATTTACAAGTATAAACTGCATGTTGAGGTTAATGACTAAGTCGTTTTTTGCCCAGTGGGGCCTCATCAACTTTAAAACGTTCAACAATCAGAATCAAGACAGGCATATCATCTTCGTATATTTAAAAACTCACCTGTTCTGTAACTATATAACTATATCTAATCTGGATCAATATCCAAACCCTCGAATTTTCTTCAGATATCTTGATGATTAAAGTTTTTAAGAAAAGAAAGAGCGTGCGGATGTTGTCTCTCGCTGCTGAACTGCGAGTTCCTAGATTCAAACTGGCCGCTTAGACGTAATTCAAAGCAGCCAATCGGAGTTCTCGGTGGACTTCAAACTAACCAATCAGTTTGTAGGGCGGTTAGGAGCGGGAGCGTAAGTCTGTCCGAGAGTACGTGCGCGTGCCCAGTGGTTTGTTTGTTCAATATTGTAATATTCCCCGTTTTTCCACAATGACAGATGTTCGCTGCTACAGAATCGCTGGTAGTGTTCAGATCAGGAAAACATTTTCTCTTTTTAACCCAACAGACTAAAACTTCATGACGTTCAGTGGTGCTTGTCTCGCTGTTTTTTAATTCCATAAACATTCCAATATACAACAAATAAATTCAGTGATTACAAGGACACTGAATGTGCCCCACATAACGTTATATATATATATATATATATATA